>JAMKCH010002857.1:0-62840 GCA_023653785.1 Ophioderma brevispina | reverse complement strand
ACACATGTTTTGACATGCAATTTAGACATTATAGGTTATGACACATGTTTTTACCTTATTGGTGGCCATTTTGTCAGCCACCTTTAAAATAGAGAATTTGGGTTGAAAATAATTTTGGCAACAGCCATTTTCGTAATCAGCGCAGTTAAATGCCCTGAAAATGTGTTTTGCCAACTTTGAACGCGACTCTCTTCTCACAATGGATCGTGAGATATTATTTTACAGGGTGAGACAAAAAAGTAAGACATTGATTGTGTCTGCCATTTTGAATTTTTTAAATAAGATGTATCTAACATATATGGTATCATCTGAAAGTGTACTTCATCTGAAAGTGTAGTAGTACTTTAATTTGCTGCAAAGATAATTCCAATCGGTTATGTGGAGGCCGAGCTACAGTCTTTTGAATCAGGTGTCTTTTCCCCCCATCCACGGATTCCCAATTGAATGCACGGCAGCCAACTAAGCTAATGACTCTCTATAGAGTATGTCTATGTTTATGTCAAAATAAAGTGGTATCTTAAAGGTGTAATCTACAATATAGAAATATACTTGAAACCTCACAAGGTTGTCACCGATGTCTGTTCCTTCATATGGTATGATATTTTCAACTCCTCCAGAAACTGATACATGTTAATTTTTTTTTCAAATGATTGTTATTATGAGTGATGAGGACGGAGAAACGTTAAGAAGGCATCGATGCTAAATTTTGTGGGGTTAAATAGCGTCATATTTATCCTGCAGTCAATAAATAGCCCGATTTTCTTCTGGATACTGATTGCCTTCGTTGAACGCCGTTTATTTTAATGTGAATCCGTGGACAGAGCGTAAAACCGACTACTTGATTCAAACGACTGTAGCTCGGTCTATACCTCACTGATGTCAATGATCTTTGCAGCAAATTAAAGATAATGAAGTAAACTTTCAGATGATACCACATAATGTTAGATATATGTTACTTAAAAATTCAAAATGGCGGTCACAATTAAGGTCAAGTTTTTTTTTCTGTATGATATTGTTATTTTTTTGGTGGCCATGTTGTCTGCCATCTTGAATTTTTGGATTTCGGTTGAAAATTGATTTTTGCAAAACCCATTTTGTATATAGCACGGTCAAACTATACCCTATAAACGTGTTTTGGCAACGTACGACTTGCTTCTTCAATAAGTCATGAGGTATGGTGTTACCTTTTTGGTTGTCATTTTGTCACCATTTGAAATCTGTCGTTTCGGTTTGAAAATTGATTTTGGAAACAGTCCATTTTTTCATTTGCATGATCAAACATGTGTCATGTGTCAAGGTGGGTATAGGATATCGATCTGATCGATTCCGGCATTGGGGATTCCGATGCATAAGAAAATGATACTACAGTGGACATGTTCTGTTTTGCTGATGATGTTCAGTGGAACATAGTCTGAGAACCACTCAACCAAAATGACAATGGTTTCAGGCAAGATGCTCAATTACATATTCTTATGGTAAAATAAAGTCCACAGATATCAAATTAAAAAGGGCAAAATATCACTTTCATTTGGGTAAGTGCTATTGGGTCACGGTATCAAAAACACGAATCACATCAGGTGATAAAGCAGGCAGGAAAAAAAAAAGATAGACTAAAAATATAAAAAAAATAAAAAAAATAAAAAAAATTCTTTTATATGTGAACTGCTCGAGATGCAACAGACTACTGTACAAATGACATTCTACTGTAACTTGTCATTCAACGTGTTTAATTCTTGCAAACGAAAGGAAGTTGCGATACATTTAGTGTCATTAACATGTCCATCTGGATGAACACGGTTATTCAACTCGCCAACAATCATCTGCCATTATCACGTGAGGCTCGTTAGTTTGCCATGCGGTATAGATGGCAGATGTTCCGTCACTCAAGAGAATTGGTCTTCCACTTCTAAATCATTGATACCAATCCATACCTGTGGTGAAGAATTAAATACAGGTGTCACTGAAGAAGGTATCATTTAAAATAGTATTACTTAAAATGTAAGGAAATGTGTTACACGTTATTTTAAAAATTTTCCTAACGATTTGATTATCTTAATTCCCTATGGATAACGGCCCGGTTACTTAACGATGAATGGGCAAAAGTGTGCCTGAAGTATCTAGTATTTTCCTAGATTTACTTTTTGAATGTGTGTTCTCTGAATATGGAGAATGCTGTGATTAAGTTTCCACAATTTATGCCTTGTCTGGAATATGATGGGACCCATGTCTGCACAAGTTAGGCCTTCGGACTTAGGCCCAGCAGGCATGGTCGTTTTATAAAAAGAGTGACGTCGTTTCTTCAGCACGTCGAAAACAGGTTGAGAGGTTTTAGAAATATATGTGAAAGAAATTGAAATAGACGTTGTAAATTTAAAAAACTCTCGACCTGTTTTAGACGTTGCTTCGTCGGCGTTGATCATCGATTTGCCCCTGAAAACACCATCCCCCTAAAAAGTTTGCTGATGACCTGCATACTTGCTGAATTCAGCACATTTGGATTAAGTGCTAAGCGCAATACACTGCTGAATATTAAGTCAGAGAGCCAGCCATCCGTATCTCGCTTAAAAAAAGGTTTGACCTTACAGCCTCTGCTCTAAAATTGTTTTACCCCATTAGATACATTATGACTTCATTATGAATGGTTAGTATGTTGGTACTCATTTTGTATCAAAGGAAGAGGACTGCTATCATTGCAACTACCATCAATGGTCGTGATATTCCTGTGTCGTATGGCGGTTGGTATTTCTTTCCCGAAATAGAATAGAAAGAATAGAAGCGGTAACACCCCCCCCCCTCGTAAGAGAGGGTTAATTAATTTAATAATTTTTATCCATTTAATTATGTATAAGTATGACTTATTCCACTCAATTGCAGATGAAACTGACATTGGAATCAGTTCGACATGGTATCGGCTAACAAACAGCCACAACGGTAACATACAACATACCGTAGTTAAAATATTACAATTTGGCGGTTTTCGGGTAGAAGTACATCGTATGGGCGCGTTAGTAAATGTAATTTTCAATTTTGGGTAATTCCAGAGGCGTTAAGTATTTTTCAAATGACCATTGCCGTTTTACAATTTGCCGCGTTAACAATTTTCACAATTACTGTATTCTATCGGTACTATGTTGCATGCATGTTTTTTTATTTTACTCTCTCTGCCATTTGGCGGCCAACTACCGTTGTCTGTCTGTCTGCACTTGTCTCGTAGGTCTTGTTTCACACTCTTTATGTCCTGTCATATCTTGTTTGTAGCTTGTTGCTGTGGCGACCAAATATTATCGAGCTCTGCTCCATTTTGGTTTGCCCTCCATCTTATTGCTTGCTTTGTATTTATAATTACTGATTTGATGAAAAAATAAACTTCAACTGAAACTGACAACCGCATTACTAACTGGACTACCTGCCGGAGGAGTGAGCAAATCATTTTTAATCCTGTGTAATTTAAAATCAAAATCTTCATTTCACTTTTTTTTCGAAACCCTGCTTTTATTTGCATCGTTGTCTCGTCTAATTCCCTATAATCCGTCTGTATTTTAACAAATACGCTTGATATTTTAGTATTTGGTGTAAAATGTTCCAAATCGCATGTATATGGCTAATGGGCGTCGGAATGTATATGGTGGCTGAATCTGGTAAGAAGGCAAACGTGGAAGTTGAAATTCGTGATGGCTCTGTCCAAGTGCAAGTTCAACCAAAAATGTATCAAAAAAGCAATTCTAAATTAAATTTTCACATTAGTTTAAGCCATTCATGCAAGCAAAATATCGAAAATATTGTTACACGGGGTGGAAATGAGAGCATGAATCATGACGTGGCATTAATAGAACTACTCGTTCAAATATCAAAAGGACACAGGCAAGATTTACTTAACTCTGGTGTTCGTGGTATTGAAAAAATAACACAAAATCTACAAGGACATATTTTAATTTTTTTACCTTTTTCTTCGAAGTCCTGGTGGTTCAAAATCACGACCCCTGTAGACATCTGCATGTCGTGTACCGTTGTACATGCACCGGTAAAACCACAGGTCATACATTTGTTAGCTAAATTTTGAATTTCGCGCTGGCATAAATGCGGCTCATAAGTTTACCGAGCAATAGCGAATCTCCCTTGGAATACGGCAATACAGGCATCGATTTACTCGGTGAAAAGTTGCCGAATTAATAAGCTTGATATGAGGTACCGTAGACATAGTCCGGTTACGCAGGAAATTCACCAACTTCACAATCATGAAAAGTTCATTGCATCACCACAATAACTAGTATTATCTGATTATAACTTGCTGGTTTTAAAATAGCAGAATGGTCAGCATTTCCACGACACCCCAGCTTGTCATCTCTGTTATGTCCGCGGCAATTCTTGGGCTGCACGTGTCTGAGGTCGTCAACGTTGCTTAAGATCAGAATCAACGCGGTGTAATTTTGATTCGTCACTGCGTCAAACTACTCTGTCACGCAACGTTGATTTAGACTTTAAAACTGCTTTACTCAACATGTATTTCACAGTTTTACTCGGGTGAGGACTGAGGAGTAAAACGGAAATTTGTGTTATACTCCATGCTGATTCAGTGCTGTCTCAACTTTTTACTCAACTCCCCGCAGTGGGTAAAATATTTTACAGTGTATCTTATATTTATAAGTATCTTATATATATTTAAGCGAATAAATATTCGCCTCGACATTTTTCTCTCCTCTGTAACTGGCAATTTTGGACCGTATGTAAAATACACATACATTTTGTTTCCAGACCATGCACTTAGTTTCATATTGTTATATTTTTAGCCTTTTACTTTTATGGTGATGATATGGTGCCAAAAGGAAAAAACAAACCTCTTCAGCGGAGACGGAAACAAGATCATTGACAATATAATTTTCAACGGATGAGTGGATGCTGACAAGATCGCCACCAAGATTTCGGCAGAAGGCTTTGGCCTCAGTCCATGTCTTACGATAGGTGAAGTAGCGGTAGCAGTATCCGTTGTAAGCAAGCCATCCTTTAGGGCAACATATGTCGTAACAGGTCTGTGCTTCTATTGTAACCAGTATAGCCGATAATAGGAGGATGGTCTTGAATGTAAACATTATGTTGAGATTTTGAGAATGATGTGAGTTCAAAACAGCTATTATATGACACTGGATAATGTGGAAGAGTCTCGCTCTGTCGCTGTTGATGGGTGGTGATCTAAAGCTTTTTCAGGGAATTATCATTCTGGGAAGAAAATCATCTGGTTTTCAATGTTAATGTGTAACTCTTTGCACATTATCGCATCTTACTAGTTTGTGATAAGAGTAGAGAAACAAGACAGATGTAAATGATTACAATCTGTCTAAGGCAAAGTACACTGGAATTATTTTGGCCCTGTTGACGACCCTGTAGAGTAGATACAGATGTTTGATTTCGATATGTCTTTCATTTCCACGACCAAAAGAGATAGAGATATTAATATTTTTGGTTTCAATGCAAACAACTTAGTAAGGTAATACGAAAACCTGAATCACATTATGTGATAAAAGGCAAGGAGGTAAATTAGATATTGCGAAGAATACTGTCTACATAATTATGATAAAATTGACAAAAAAATATAAACAAATTCATTGGGAGGGGGCACTCAATGCAAATGCAGCCTATAGGTAAAATATACTATTCCCGTCTTATTTTCTTTAGAAAATTGAATAAAAGGCGACCTACAATGAATTTTCTCATATTTATTAAGACAAACAAAATGAACAGTGCACAAAAAGAATATGGTAAATCAAAGTTTATTATCCAATGGTCATTGGTTTACATCAACTATCTGTGCATGTTAAATGTATAGTCTCTACTCTACAGCATCCATCCTTAAAAGAGAGCAAGAAGAAAGATATTAAAGAACAAAAGACATAAGAATATAAAAAGAATACAGACTTAAGACAAATTTCAAATCATGGGAAAAGTAAGTCTGAGATACAATGCAAAAAATTGAATAACCCAAAAGTGTTTCTATGGCATTTATGAGTGCCGGGGGTTCAGCAACATTTTCAGTGCGGGTCTGAGAACAACAGGAATATCTGCTCGTTCACTTGAGGTAAGTTGCACAGCAATCCCCAATCTGGCTGCATCTAATGCAGACCTAAAAGTGGTGGGCTCTTTTGCCATTATGAAAGCTCGAACCTCTAGTTCCGATTTCTGTGTCTATCGACACCATAGGATAATATCAGATGCACAACTGTAGACGATCGACACGCTATATTCGTGCCAATCGGTGTATTCTTGTAATGTATAATTAATTATTAAATAGAAACGAAACAAATGAAAACCTGATTTAGTGAAATATTTTCTCTGATAGAACTTTGAAATTCTTTCTTGATATTTGTGAACTGCTCGAGGCGCAATAGATTGAAGAAGGGTATTCATTCTAAATTGTCATTCAAAGTGTTTACTTCTTGCAAACATAAGAACGTTGGTATTCGCAACAAATGTCATTCCAATTTCCATCTGGATGACTAGAGGAATTCAACACGCCGCAGTCCTGTCCATTAGTATCGCCAGGTTGGTTAGTATACCACGCGGTATAGATGGCCGATGTTCCGTCACTCCAAGAGAATTGGCCTTCCACTTCTAAATCATTGAAACCAATCCATACCTGTGGCAAAATGATTAAAGGTTCAACGATATAGCCTGGGAGCTAGCAGACATTTCTAACACATCTGAAGTACAAAAGGTTTGAGTGATTACAAATTTCTTTTAAGACATTTCTGTACCCAAATACAAGGTAAGAAATCTATTGAGTGTCTAATCTATATGAAGTTACTATTATGACACAATATTTGGATGCCTCAAAATCTCTCGTTGCACCTTTAAGTCCCGCAGAGTCTACGTGGGATTAGCACTCTAGCATCTGAGCTGATTAATATAAAGTAAATGTATATGTCCTGTTGTACCCTTCCCATACGAACAATTTGAAACCAATCGGAACAATATAAATGTTTACCCCCATCATGACCGTGAACAGTTTTTGCCCTATCGTGGACACACACGAACGGTTGTTGATATAGAAGATCATTAGAACCAGATGAACATGGATTATGCCTTTTATGTGTGTGAAACATGTACAGAATTTGCCTCTACCGCAAGACCGCATAAAATATTTTTACCTAAATAATGTGAAATAAATACTAACAGTTTTCTCTGGTATTTGATAATCTTGAGTTCCCCATCTTACTTGTTTTCTCATTATGAGACTGTGAATACCCGGAGGTTATATGAAGTAACTAAAACTGTGCAGTATCAGTATTTTTCGAGGATTCAATTTTGAATGTGTTGTTCTCGAATGATGGAGCATGTATATTGAAAATGTCCACAAATGTCTGCTCTTTCTGGAAATATGATTGCTCATTCCTGGCAAAACTATGTCCTCTATACAAGTTACCTTTAGCTCATTATGTAATGCTTTGAATAGAGTGTCGCCGTTTAGTGACCCTTGTTGATTGGAGACCCGATGAATTCAACAGTCAACTAGCAGTAGGCCTTGACAATATCTCAAATGAGCAGCTGAAAAATTTCGGCCCAGTAGCAAAGGAATGGCTTCTTGAGCTCTACAATTGCTGCCTTATTTCAAACAGGTTCCCAAAGATCTGAAGGAAAGCACATGTGATGGCACTCCTAAAGCATGGGAAACATCCATCCAATCCCAAGAGCTAAAGACCAATATCACTCCTCAGCCATGTCTACATACAAGCTCTTTGAACGTCTCCTGCTCAATCGTATCGCACCTGTGATAGACGAGCACCTCATACCAGAACAAGCAGGTTTCCGGCCAGGCAAATAAACAACAAGCCAAGTACTCAACCTAACTCAACACATTGAGGATGGTTTCGAGAAGGGTATGGTAACCGGAGTTGTGTTCGTCGACCTATCAGCAGCTTATGACACTGTTAATTACAGATGCCTACTCCATAAGATTCTGGAAATCACCAAGGACATCCGCTTGACTGAGCTTATCAAAGGATTGCTGGCAAACAGGATGCTCTTTGTTCAGCTAGGAGCGAAGAAGAGCCAATGGAGTAGGCTCAAGAATGGACTACCACAAGGGAGCGTGCTTGCGCCTCTCCTGTTCAACATCTATACCAAAGACCAACCTAGGAGTGCAGGAACCTGTCGTTTTATTTGTGTAGACGATCTTGGAATTAGCGCACAAGATGCAGACTTCACAGTTGTTGAAGAGAGACTCTCCAACGCTTTGGATGAATTCACTCCTTATTATGAGGAAAACCACCTACGTGCAAATCCATCCAAGACACAGATGCGTGCTATCCATCTACGCAACCGTGAAGCCAAACGTCAGCTTAAAGTTACTTGGTCTGGAACACCACTGGAGCACTGTGATAACCCTGTCTACCTATAGTTACCTTGGACCGCACTCTCTCTTATTAGACCCACATCGAGAAGAATAAAGTATGCTCACGCAATAACATCTTGAACAAACTCACTGGCACAAGATGGGGTGCTCACCCACATACCCTAAGATCGACGGCACTTGCCCTGTGCTACTCATGTGCGGAGTATGCTTGCCCTGTATGGGAAAGATCAACCCATGCCAAGAAGCTTGATTCAGCGTTAAATGCCTCGTGCCTGCTTATCACAGGATGCCCCCGTCCAACACCAACGGACAACATACACATCCTAGCAGGAATATGCTCCACCAGACATCGTCGTAGCGAGCATGCAAGGCGTAGCTGCCAAGTATCATAATGTCAGCACCCTATGTCTGGATAGATACCTGCTGCCACCGCTTAAATCCAGAGAGAGGTTCCTAAGCAAAGTCCCAACCTCTTGAACATTCTCTAAGGAGCTTAAGATGTCGCCTTGTGGAAAGAAAGACTTGCTAATAACCAAGCACGTCTATTGGTGTTGCACCTGGTGAGCTTCTCCCACCTGGAGCTGACTCCCTCATGGGCTGAATGTCCCGATGCCTCAACAGTGAGACCAGAGTTGGCCGATCTAAGGTTCCTCCTTGCGAAGTTAGGCTACCTGGAAGCAGATCAGGACACTACATGTGGGTTGTGGAACAGCTCCACAAACAATGGAACATCTTTGGTCTGCCTACTGCTGGAGCAACAATGCCACACACGGACCGATCATATTTGAGAACAAGAGTGTTTGGACACGATAGAAGAAGCAGTTCAAACTACACGTTTGATACTGATTACAATAAAGCACAATAACACTTCTGAATTTCATAAGGGTACCAGTCCGTCAACCCAGTTACCAAACGGCTAAAACAGATTTGAAAAGGCAATTGCAATATCATGCAGCTTAGTGGCAAGGGAACTAAGCAACACCTGTTTAGAATGTTGGCCAGCTGTCGGCAGGTCGATGTTCCGACGTGTCATTTGCTCCGAATGGTAATTTCTCCGAAAGTCTATTTCTCTGAAAGGTAATTTCCGACTGCATTGGGGTCCGAAAACAATTGGGATACAGATTATGTAAAACAAAAAAGATCTGCACTGATGGCAACATCCAATGAAATGATGATAGGTGAAGCAGAGGGAAGTATAATAACAAAGCCATGAGATGGGTACGATCATAAATCAGTCAGATGGCTTAAATTGGAAAAACGACTGTATGATCAAGACAGTGGTTAGAATGTAAGTCCCCCTATAATCAACATTCATACCAAACACTAACAAAAATAATGTAATATCATCAGATATATGATGAGGCAAATAGCAAAATTTAAAAAAAAAAAGCCGCCCGGCATTCCCGCATCAGCATGAGCCTCGGATTCAACAAAACAAGTCGCAAACAAATTTACCAAAGTAAGTGAACACAACGGCTCTTTGCTACAGCGGAAAAAAACCAAAGCGTACACAACAGAATTGGTCCAAATAAATGGGGTAGATAAATTCGGACAGTAAACAATAAAATAGATGATCAATCTGAAATACACTGTAGGCTGATATGTGAGACTCAACAGATTACAAACATACCACAACTTTCATCCCATTGCACCCCCATAGCCACAAAACTACACAAAATTTGATTGGGGATTGGTGGTATATTGCTTATAGTTAGATAAATCATAACTATACCCAAATTGGAAGTAGCTGATCATATACCACAATATACCACAGTAATCAAAACAACAACAAGACTGCATCATAGGCCACAATGTACAAGGGCTGCAAAAGAAATGCAGGCCCAGGGAACAGTGGTTGTTACAGGCACATGGCGCGGGGTCGTAGGGTTGCGGAATGCACGCGAATGTAACACAACTTATATGCCAATGACAAGATCACACACCACAAACTCCCCAAAATAATGTAGGTATCTGTAACTATCAACACCAAAATACCTGTGTGGTATTTTGTGGTCTAGAGCATTGATGATAGGGTCGCATAGGGCTATGTGGCAAAGGGTAATGAATTACATGTACAGTCACAGATGGGAGAGACTGACTTTTAAATAAGGTGGTGATCAAGGCTCTCCTTGTGTGGATATGGGTGCTGTGTGCTTTTAAGGAGAGAGGTAATAAACAAATAGCCAAGTGCTGCTAACCTAGGAGAGCAAAATCCCAAGGGGGGAGTTACATTTCACTCTCTATAAAGTACTAATAAAGGAGGGCTTGTAGGGAAGCTATGCACATTGCTTCTGACGTCCAAAGTCCGTCCCTGCAGATGAGACATTTTATGGTACACTATGCAAACAACCTATTGATCAGAGTAAAAGGAATGGCCTTTGTAATGACTCATGATAAAATTACAAATATGAACAAGAAAAAAAAAGGGGCATTATATGGATGGAAGTTACATGCAGTACAAGCAAGAGTTTTGGATGGAATACGATGTAAATTCATTAAAGATCGTTAGCTTAAACATGTTAACCCACAAATCCATGTGAATGTCAAATTAACATAAAACAATGAGATTTTAATAGTAACAAAGGTGGAACAAAATTATATATTAATTAGGAAAACACTTGAGATATATTTAATAGAAAACTTACATATATTGAGTCATTGAGTTCCAGTCAAGTAAATCAAAGTGTTCGAAGGCAAGCTATTTTTAAAATATGATCCTGGCATAAAGATCCGCAGAAAAACATGCAGGGAATTTATGCAAACACTGGGAGAACATAGCCACGAGGTCCAAACATTCGGAGATGAAATAAAGTGTTTGTCCAACTTCAGTAAAATATATTACATAAATTTAAATCAGGATTTAAAGGTTGGCCATAACGACGAATAGGTCATGGGATCATTCCATGGTTGCCAGCGAAAAAAGTTGTGTATCCATTACATTAAAACTATTTTATAGTTTGTCAAGATCCACCAGGCTGTTAATCGTAACCTTCCGATAATTGTGGTGATACAATCCTCCCGTCTTACGGCCATGTGATAGCACTCATTGTCCCTTGACATACGCTGTGTTCACCGGTTAAATAGCCATGCGTTTCGTTGTAAGGCTTCGGGTATGAGAGGGTTTGAGTTTTAAGGTTCTTCTTTCCTCTGGATTTACCTTAGCACGCTGAGAATATGAAATGAATTTCATAAGGATTGTGTCTTGGTTTGTGGTTCACCATCATTTTTGGGCGGTTAGCTTGGCCAGGCGGTGAGTACGATCAAAGTCACTGCAAGCTAAGTTGATATTCAAGTTGTTGTGATGATTTCAGTAGCATAGCTGTGGTGTACTCATTGTTTTCTCGGGACGCTGTAACAAAAGCAGTTGGCGCCTACTATATGTTCAGCATCATCACGTCTATGTGCAGCTTATTTCTGTCCTGTTTAGTTTGTTTTACTCATTGTCTAGAGTAGCAACCCCGTCTTGGTATCCTTGAATGCACATGACAGATGTATAGATATTCGTTAACTGTCAATTTCAGCTCTCGGGGATGTGATCAGAGGAGAGCTTGGTATTTACAGCATCTACCAGAGGATTAACTACTTCGGGTGAGAGTAAGCTGTTGAGACTATTGATGATACCACGGGGATGGATCAAGTTAGAGTCTGCAAGGACTTTCTTAATAGCGTCCCTAACATCACCCGGTACGTCAAGTCCCCAGCCTAACACGAAACGTTACGAAACGTTTCTTGAAAACGTATTCCAGTAGGTTTCTACTTTGTCCGTCTTTGAGAAAAACGTTCTAAACACGTTTTAAAACGTGACTGAAAACATTCGTATTTACAAATTGGTTACTCAAATTCGTTTGTGGACGGATTACTACTTTAAAATCACCAAAATATGAATCTCATTAAGACGAAACAAAGACGTTAGCAGAACGTTTCATTAGAACCACCTAACAACCAACTGCGAGACGCAAACCGAAACGTTCCAGAACGTTTATATGAAGGACATCGATTGAAAATGCATTTCTGAAGTGTATGGTGTGGTTTTTTCAGCAACATATTAATAATAATAATAAGAAGAAGAATAATAAGAAGAATAACAATAATAATAATAACAATAACAATATTAATAACAACAAAATTAATAAATGATCGCAGTAGGCTAATAATGAGGTAAAAGGGTGCGCGCGCTTAATCTCCTTATACTCGATCACCTTATCGTATCTATTAAAGGTGATCACCCATAAATTATCATGGTGAATTTCTGTACATCAATTCATTTATTTTTATATTTCATATGAATTCCATCAGTCAAATGCAACTCCTCAGTCAGGTCAACGCTATATGACCGGCACCTGTTGTCTCTACCACGAATCAGAGAATCTGATCCATCGTGTAACAGTTAGGTCAAGGTTTCAAACACGTAAACAAAGCGACTCGATACAGCAACGGTCAAGACATCAACACCATTTTGGATGTAGACGTATTCATACGGACGATTCTCACATGGACATATAGATATACTTCTTGTGCTTCCACCGACTACTTAAGGCTTGCATATCTCCTGGATACCACAAGCTAATTTTAGGAGAAACAAACAAGCTTCGCTTAAAAAGTACGTGCAACATGTTTTAGTTCCCATCCTTTATTATTTATGCATGAAGCTTTGGACATGGGGTTAACGCACTCGTATCACCAGTAGTACTACAGCAAGCTACAGCTCTAAATAAGGTAAGAGGGATAGTATTTTAAACTACAGCTACAGGTAGGTTTTTTTGTAGGCCTATATCCTTGTTTCTACGTCCAATACAATTTCAAGACGACCACCACAGCTGCACAGCAACATCAATATCGCCATTTTCTCACAAACCATAATATAGGCCTATGAAAAACACCACATACGTACGTGTTCCTTTGATGAAACCTTTAAACATTTCACTACTCGATGTGTAACACGAGCACGCAAAAAACTGCTGTAGGCATATCTGCACGTATATTATATATCACTGACTGGAGTTTACAAGAAAAATTATTTCGATATCGAATTTTGGGAAAAACACCTATGTTTAACAATACAAAATACAAAATCCCGGGAAAATTAAATCTGTTCAAACTAGAGATGCCGTTGCAGGAACTTAACGAACGTTTCTTGCTTACATTACAAAGTTCTGGCAACCAGAAAAAAAGTTGCTTAGCAAAGTTAAGACACGTTGTAGCGAAAACGTTGCCAAGGTTCTGGCAACCAGAAAAAGTATGATATAACAACGTTACAGAAACGTTGTAAAACGTTTCAACGTGCAAACGTTCTTCAACGTTGTCAAAAACCAAAGTCGTTCACCAGGTTCGGAAACGTTTAGTAACGTTCCAAGGACGTTTGAAATAAACGTTTTGTAAACGTTCTTAGAACGTAAAAAAGTGTCTACATTTGTGACGTTACCAAAAAGTTTCATTTGAAACGTTTCTAACCAAACTGCAAAGTTTGACAACGTTCTGGAAACGTTAATGTGTTAGCTGGGTTCACTTCCAGTTCAGTTCAATGTGACGCGCAAGTGAGGAATTTGCTCCTTCAGTTACAATATCGGCTGGGATATTTGACGGGTTATTGGCCATGTCCTTTCACTTCTTAGCGGCATTTGCTCTCGGCAGTCTTAGGGGGTAGAGTATGATTGAAGCAAAGTGAAAACCAAATTATGGCGATGATGTGTGAAATTTGTTGAAATTGGAGAGCCTTAAACCCTACGATGTCATCTCTCTAGCAGGTTTATTCTATTCAATATAAAACTGATATGGGCAGAAAACAGGAAAACAAAAAGATACAAACCTCACCGTATGCAAGATCATTGACAAGATAATTTTCCACGGATGAGTGGATGCTACAAGATCGCTACCAAGATTACGACAGAAGGATTGGGCCTCAGCCATGTCTTAAGAAGGAAGTAGCTGTAGCAGATCCGTTGTAGAAAGCCGACCTTAGGGCCAAAAGAGGCACAAAACAGGTCTGCGGCTTCTATTGTAACCAGAGAGCCGATAAATAGGATGATGGACTTGAATGCAAAATTGGGTTCGTGTTTTCAAGAACGTAAGTTGAAAGGAGTTATGCCTATGACACTGGATAATGGAGTGTCGGGCTGTTTAGGAGTGCTGATTCCAAAGTTGAACATAGAAACAATATAGCTATTAACTTAAACAGATAGGTTGGTATCTGAAAGGGAGACTAACTTAGACCAAGGTTTAACCAGCGTAGTTCCTACAAGAAGCGGACTTTTTTCTTACAAACACTCGAAAAGGTACTGTAACGGTGTACTGTTCCAGCCCATCCAGAGGGAATTTCGTACCCGTTACATTTAACTTTCCACCAGTATTGAAAGGAAAAAAATGGTCCACTCTTTGTAGGACGAACCCTGGTTTTAAACAGGGTCCTAAAAGTTAGTCTCCCTTTCAGAATACCAGCCATAATGTTTCGAGTATATCATTCTGGGAAGAAAGGCATCTGGTTTCTAATTGTGTACATTTTTTTACACAAAAATGAACTTTCAACGTTCCGGTTCAATGGAATACATGTAGTTCATTGTCTATTTGGATAGAATAAATAACATCAAGGGTACATGATCGTATCTTGTTCTTTACATACCAGTTTGTGATAAAAGTAGAGAAATATGGCAGATGTGAACGATTATAATCTCTTCAAGCCAGAATGTCACGCACAACTGACACAGACAGCAACACAAATTGCAATGCCATTGCAACAGGAAAGCCGTATTTCCATCTTTTGTTACCATAGGACTATATAATCATTGCTTGCAACAAGAATATTTTAGACTTTATAGACGTTGGTTAGAGCACAGTCGATGTGCTCTCAGTAGCGTGCACAAGATGGAGGGGAGGAGGCACGTGCTTACCAAGTTTCGTTTGTTAGTCGGGGAAAAGATCTATTCAAGAAGAATCACGTTATTATCTAAACATTTATTTACCGTCCATTCGGGGAAACTATTTTTGTGCCCCCACCCCTCACTAATGCTATAGGTTATGCACCAGTAACCTGGCTGCCGTATAAAAATATCTTGGGTGGACTACTTTCTTGCATGGCATCTGAAAAAAAAACTGTTTTAAAATGTCTGAAAATGCACTAGTTATATTAAGAAAGTGATGAAATTTCTTGATTGACATGGTAGACTGGTATGTTTTCTCAAACTAAGTGGCATTTGGACAGTGAACTTGAGGCAATTTACTCCGCGATCATCAATTTTCACATCGATTTGCCCATTACTAGTTTTAGCGACTAAAGAGAATCTTGTGTTGCCAGTCTGACGTGCGACGAGTTTGGTGATTCTTAACTAAAAAGTGTGGTTATTATATGTTCAAAATTTGGTTATTTGGTGATTTTAGCTTGTACTTTGGTGTGATATTGTTGTATTTCCTCTGTGAGAGTTTTAAATGTGAAAGAAACATGCTCAAAGTTGTCATTAATCCTCTGCAGGATGACCATGGATCCCACAGTTTCAACGATTACAAACACCAGGACGAGTATAGTTGCCAAAGACGAGGAATTAGTTGGGTCATTTGGAGCAAATCCGTGACCGTGGAGAGCAGAGCATCATTTCGCAATGGATTTGTCTTCTATGAAGGTTAATGGACAAATTTAGCGGGGGGTGCCCCTCGTGAAAGTGTGGGCGGAATCCAGGAGGGGGTAAATTCATTATACAGGGGTCAAAAATGAAAAAATGCTTGGAATGCTGTAAAAAGGTAACCAAAGTGTTCGTCTTTTTAAAAGAAAAGGGAAAACGTGATTCATAGAACAATATCTCAAGTTGATGGACATGAATACATGTTACTGAAAAGGTGACATAATATATAGTTAAATAAAAAAAGAGATACCTGAAATAATTTTGTTTTGGAAAATCACTCAAAATGTAGTTGTAGATTAATGTCGGGATGTCGAAATGTATGACGTCATGGATTGTTGGCAGTTTTAAGCACGGTTGCACAAAGTGCGGGAGCGTACTTCCCAGAAAATATGAGCAAGAATTGGGGAAATAATGAGAATGGATAAATAACAAGTAGTGAGGTTAAAAGGTGAAAAATAAGATGAGGAAAAAAATCGACTTATGAGTTTGTGGTTTAGCTGGTTGTAAAGTAAA
Source organism: Ophioderma brevispina (assembly GCA_023653785.1). Taxonomy (NCBI): domain Eukaryota; kingdom Metazoa; phylum Echinodermata; class Ophiuroidea; order Amphilepidida; family Ophiodermatidae; genus Ophioderma; species Ophioderma brevispina. The sequence goes on along the minus strand of JAMKCH010002857.1, from coordinate 46,373 downwards.
ATAACTTGTTAACTTATCGTAATCATGATTTTTACTAACTTGTAAGTGTAGGTGGGGAGTAGTTAAGTTAAAAACCTTCTCCCGGAGAAAAACTTTGTGAACCACCCCTGGTTTTTTAAGAATCTTTAACGAGCTTCATGTCTGTTTTCAAACCAGCAGCCGGCTTTCTTGTTGATTATTACGCTAACACTTAATTGTGCTTGATTAATGGCGTCAAAGGGCAATATCTCAAAATGAACCATATTAGCCCTTGTATAACTAGCGTAACGCTATTCTTTTGTACGATGCTCATTCAGGAATTCACTGCATTCAGGAATTTTCTCAACTGTTTTACATAGTTATTGCTTGTGTTGTGCACTTTTAAAAAACCACCTTTGAACCTTGCACGAGTACTTTACAACGACCTATGGTTGGTGAGAAGATCCTTTTAGAGCGCACTACCTTCAGTTTGTTTTATGAAATTACGACCAAAGGCCAGGTTTTGTGGTACAAATAAATAATACACGAAATAATAATAATAATCTAACAACAACGTTAGAAGTGAAAATGCATTACAAATTCATACGATTTTAACGAGTTATACTACGGGCTGTCTATAACACAAATCCTCTTAGAGACAGCCCGTAGTACAAATTCTCGAAATTTCACATACATTTGCCATAATTGCATAAAATTAATATTCATATCATCCTTGGTATCCAAAACCGAAATAAAACTGCATTACTGTCAATACAAGGAATACGTTAGGGGGAAAGCCAAAATGTAGGGGATAGGCATATCATGCAAAAAATAATGTACACAACCAAAGATCTCACTTGGGCATTCAAATGGGTAATTCAATAGCTTTATTTCTAAAATGGTTAGCTTGAAAAAGTTTGAAGGCCATATTTGGATTCAGTTGATGATATTCTCATCAGTAAATGTATTAATTATATAACGAAATCAATTACAATAGCCACACACCCAAATTAAATGTCCATGAAACAACCTGGAAAGGGCAAACTGTGAACTCATGACAAACTTACACCAAACAATCCTGATATTGTATATGTGTCCAACATCAATAGAGACCACATAATGGACCTCAACCTTTAGTCCTTATAAGGACTAAATGTACTGATAGTAACCCTAACTGTAACACATAATCAAGGCATCTGTGATTTTTTTTAAAGGAAATCTGATTTCACTTGATTCTGGGTAGGTTATGGGTATCAACATTGCACATAAAAAGTGAGCTGTCGATGGGGGTGGGGAAAGTACATTTTTGGGGTTCAAGGGTCATGGGCTTCACGTATAATTAAAGGATATCGGTTTGGTCCAAATTGAAAGAACTTTAATTACATTTATTTGGTCAATGGTCCCATTTGATGGCTACTGTAAATCCCAGGTCTAAGTGAAAGACATTGACTCTTGTAACATGGCATCGAAGCAAGTCTTAGAAAATCTATCAACTGTATATCACCATTAGTAATGTTTCTAATATCGGTACAATTGTATCATTTTGAATCTTACTGGATACGAACAGTCATATGGCACATATGTAAGGATGAATTGATACGTTTAAATACTAGTTTAAAAATATCAGAATGCCATGCTGTTTAAGTTGGTCATAAAAGCAGCACTTGACTCGCACCTATAACAGTCAGACACTGGTATCAATTAGGTCATAATGAAAACCATGGAGTTTCAAGCTTTATAAAGCAATTTGCTTTCTTTCAATTAAATAAAATCTTAAACGGCATTTTCTCATCAATATCTAAATCAGCCTTCAAAATACTCAGAAGTTAGTAGGCTGCAGCTTCTTCGTCGTTAAATAGATGTAAGAGATTGGAAAGAGAATGTGGAGAGAATCATGAATTAGGAAATGAGTGGGATCAGATGTCAAGCTGATGTGGTGGAAGGCCGTTGAGATATCATCGGGAAGAAGAATAATAAAAAATTAAAAAATTTCCGGGACAAAATTTTTTCTTTTTTTATATAGTGGCCCTTTTCTGACAGGATACAAAGCGCTTTGCCTATTATTATTACCTGCCCCTTCAGGAATCGTCACAATTAATTTCGCTCCCCTCGGGGCGGCAGGTCCGGCCAGCGCACATGCCTATCAGCACCTATATTTTAATATTGCCCTCCCCCATAACAGCTCCCCAATTTTCGCTTGGGTTAACGAGGCCATGAGATTAAGTATCTTGGCCCAGGGACACAAACACGGTTGACCACGTGGGGCTCCAACTACGATTTTAAACGGTCCTAATAGTCGCGATTCCTCGCTTTTCCACTAGACCACACGTGCTCTCGCAAGTGTGCGGGCAATGGGAGAATGAAAACAGGGACGGCTTCTGATTATATTGTTTTAAAAAAGATTCCTCCCAACAATTAAATCTGACCATAATGCCCCGGCCCCTGGGTAACCCGGGGATGGCCGGTAACTTGCACACGAGGTGTGTTTTTGGAATGTTTAAACTCCCTGGCCCATGTCCTGGGGCAAGTCCCGGCCTGCGGGGCTAACATTTTTATGTCAACCCCGGCCAAGTCCCGTCCCCTGCTATCCGTGCAAAGCGTCAATAATGATGCGGGCAACCCGAGTGTGACCTTTCAATCTCGTGTATGTCGCACTACCGTGTTATGGGCCTACGTTTTTGTAGATCCTTGCGCTTTTTCTTTCGTTTGTCCCGACCCAAAATCCCGGCTATCATTTAGTACCATGGTAATTCCCGCCATCCCCTGGGTCCCCATGGGCCGGGGCATTTTTTGATAAATCTAACGCAATCTCTTTGAAATTGTTCACCAGTCATATTCTGACTGGATATTGTACCTTGATTCTTCCCGTACATAAATGATAATATAGGTATAATTTTGTTGCTGAAGTTAAACTTATCTAAAGAGGAACGGCCAAAAACATAATTTAAAAAAAGAAGACTCTTATGGAGTTATGTGAAGTATATCAAACATTTTCAAGTTTTTATTATAAGAGAACAGCGGAAGTAGAAAGAGAAGTTCATTAACAACTTGAAAAAAAAAACACTTAAATGTTCTTAGAAAAGATGAAAATAATTCTTTCGATGTCGATGAAGAATATATACACGCTAATACAAAGTTGTATATTGGTATTCACAAAAAAAAATAAATAAAAAAAATAAAGGAGCAATTATACATTACCGAATACGATTGGCATGGAAATGGCGAAAAAAAATCAAATACAAGGGTGGTCCCAAAAAAGTTGGCAAGCAGATAAACTCCGATTTTCTTCTCAAAAACTGCTGAGCTGTGAATTTCGCCGCATGGACACGCCAGAGATATTACGGATTATTAAAGGGCACATCGGTATTTCTTTCACCACCCATTCATGGAATGAACTAGCCTACAGATCCATTCTAAATATTTAATGAACCGCACAAACTATGCCTTAATTTAGTTATCTCAACCTGTGCAGTTTCCACGATAAATAGCATCTTTGCTAATATTACAAACTTGTACACTAAGTGGCACATGTGTTTGAATATCGGCATGGCCTGTTTGCCTGCCACGCTTTTTAAAACCATGACCCAAATGTGTAATGACACAATCACAGATACAGTACCGTTTTTTTCTTGACGTTTTTTGTTGAAGTTTTATCAATACACACTTGAAAGAAGGTAAATCATTTTAATTGAACTAAGCTAAGAGATGGCACATTTTTAATTGTGTTACTTTAAATTGACTTGAATCTAAAATTTTTCATAAAGATCTATTGCTTTCTTCCTTAAAATCTCGTTGCATTGACATGCACTCCCCCGAACAATGACTATTCATAGGTAACCCCCGTTAAGAATGAGCAGGCTGATCCATGCAATTCACACTAGGGGGAGGAGCAGCCCGTCACTATTCGCTTTTAAAATTTCTCGGCCTCGCTTCGCTCGCCGGGTATGACCCCAATTTTTTTTCACTCGGTTCTAAATTCCTGAGGGGGGGGGGGAGTTCCAACGCCGTATTTTTTATATTTTTTTAAAACACCAACCACAACAAAGGGAGTAACCGCCCTGCTCTTCATAATTGTTCAAACAGAGTGAAACACAAATGTTGGCTACCCGGCGAGCGCAGCGAGCCGGAATTTACAAATTTGTGTCGGCAAGGGCGCCACAAAAAGTCCATTTTCCTAGATATACATGGGGGTGCGCCCGCCCTGGCGCCGCTGTGGCGGCAAAAAGTCATTTTTCTTCTACATCTACACGGGGCGCCCGGCGCCATTTGGTTTGCAAAAAATAGGGGGGCGCGCCGAGTGCCGCCCCCCTAAATCCGCCTATGAATGAGTATTGTCATGCTGTCAGCTTAAAAGTTCTTGTTTAGGGATTAGTGTAAAGATATTTGTTCAATACAGCTTGTATTAATTTGAGTAGCTATATCAAAACCTTCAGGTTCCCTTTCTGATGTATCATTTAGTCATGCAACGCGATACTATGGATGTACCCAATAAATCTCAAACTGTTATATCCCATTGACTGGATGGAAAACCAGGAGTCTTTATTTAAATCACTTTATATCGCTTGTTTGCGTGGGCGGATTGCATGGGATTTGCACAATGTTATAAGAGGATATATTAATTATCCTCCCATTAAAATGAAAATCAAGCCTCCATTTTTGAGAAACGGAGTTAATCCTGCTTGCACCACTTTTTGGGACACCCTGATTCCTTGATTTAGAAAAAAGTAAGCTATTACAAAACCGGAATTGTTACTGAACATGGTAAAAAACATGACTACTGAGAGTAATTCTGTTCAGGGAAACCACGAAGCAGAAGAATTCCGTAAGTTACGTAATCACGGGGCGAAGCCGAGTGGATGCGTATATACGAATCGTCTTTCTGTCTAGTGGTTCCCTGACTTAAACCATCTGCTTCACAATTAAAGCGGGGGGTGGGGGGGGGTAGGACACGATCTGCACGATTTGGGCATTGGGGGATTTTCCAAAGCGGTAATTTGTGATGCTACGTGCATTTACTATGGGCAGTCTCGGCCCAGTGACATTAAAATCATCTCCTTAAAACCTTTGTTCAAAAGATCTTAGTAGTGTTATGATATTTGGGAACACATATTGATCTCTCAAAAATCCGTCGGGGTTAATAGTGGATTAACCCCACTGCAATAGTGTAATTTGTCCAATAACGGTCATTTAGATTTAAAACTTCGTGACTCGGGCCTATGCCCCTTTAGTGAAGTCTGTGTGGCATAACCGTTCGATATGCGTTAAGAGCGCCCTCCTAGCTCAGCACCGTTGAAGGTCCTTTGAATCAACAGACTAGCAAACCCGGAAATTGATGCCGTTTTTGTTGAATCGCTGGTGTGCATGTCCTCCCCCCCTGATTAAAATCATTTCTTAACAACCCCTCACCAGTTTGAATTACATGTGGATTCTTAACTTTTTTTCATCTCACTTTTACATAGTCCTACTTTGTCTATTTAATATCCATTGAGTCTGAAAGAGCGTCAGTGCCCACGGTAAGATTATTATCAAGTCAGCTTTTGAGTCCACACAACTCTGTTAATTAGGGTTGTTAGTCTTTGCTGGTGTACATTTGCTTGTCTTGATGTTTCATTTACTCATCAGTGGACATGATGGATACAAAGTACCCGTAGTTTCGAAATCTCTTGCGAGGAGAAGGAATTGTTTGAAATAAAGCACGATTATGTATCACACCCAATTCCAGTCAAACTGCAGTAATCACCGACTTGGGGATTATATTGACCGGCAGACGACTACTACATTAATAAATTGTATCAATTCCACTTGATATGCAAAAGGATTATACAACATAGTTTCGGATGCATTTGCCCAGAGTTTTAAGGATTCGTAATACACTGGGATATATTTATACATAACCCCCATATCAAGCTTACTGCAGGATCATACACTTTGGAAACTTATTTCATGAGAGTTTTATACGGATTTTGAACTTGTGAATTGGTACTGTGTCCTCCAGAGTATCTAGGAAATTGTAACATTGGTACAAACCAAGGTCCATAACTCTTGCATTCTAGAAGGTGGGTGATCTTCTAATTGTCTCATTTTAGGGCCAACATTTTTCCGGACCGGCCGCGAGAGGTACTCAACATAATGAACTATACTACGGGGACGTGCCGTAAATATGGGTCTCAATTTTCAGTCTTCGTGGTATATATTTAACTCTTTTTTTCCATGCCAATCTTTTGGTATATATGTAATGGGGTCACTCTTTTTCAAATTTTCTAAAATTTATGGAAACTGAGTTAAAATTTCCTTAATCTGAAGGCCCAACATTTTTCCTTAAAAAAATTGTTGGGAAAATCGTTCCAGTTTCCCTCAATCTGAAGCCACAATCTTTTAACAATCATAAATAAGAAACTGTTTTTGTAATTCTGAACCTTTTCGAACAATAACAGTAAAAAACTTGTCGATAACTATCTGAAATGTAAATTCCATTACATAATTGAGTGCTCTTGATGCAAATTGAGTGTGAAAGGAAAAAATGTAACGAAGCGGTTTAAGACGCATAACTATCACAAGTCTCCTGGTTGGCGAATGGGTTAACACCTTAATTTTATCATATTTTTGGGTCATTGGCAAGAACTATTAATTGATTTCATTTAACGAAGGTTTTGCTGCAGGGGACATTCATAATACAGCTCATCAGGGTATTCTTCGTTATTTAAAAACGGGTCGGTGATAGATCCAATTTAGTGAACTGATGCCAATATCTTATTGAATTATGACTATTAGATTTGTAACTATGGCCTAGTCTTTAGACTTGCCTAAGGTTCTTACAAAAGATCATACATTCTGAACAACAACAAGGAAACATTTTATATTAAAGGAAAGTTTAGTGGGCAAAATATTAGAACCTTGAGGATGTAATTGAGTACTGGTTTGAATACTGATGATTGTGGCTAGTTACTACTACTACTAATTCTTCTACTACTACTACTATAGTGGAGTCACTACTACTACTACTACACTACTACTACTACTACTACATCACGACTACTACTCTACTACTACTACTACTACTAGCTACTACTACTACTACTACTACTACTACTACTACTACTACTACTACTACTACTACTAACTACTATACTCTACTACTAACCTACTACTACTACTACTATCAGTCTCGTACAAATATTTGTGGGTGCATCTCCTATCTACTTTAATGACAAAGATAGTCTATGAAAAAATAAAATTCTATTTAAAAATATTAAATCTTGAATATTGAATATGCAGGTACTTTTCATTGGAGCTTTCAGACACCCTTTTCACAGTGCCGCGGTAGGCCTACATTATTAACAATGCAGAACTTTGTATTATTAAGGCATACAATTGTAGAAATTAAGCCATTCCTGTGCGTTTAAAAAATCAATTCCCTTTCAATACTATGAACTTTCCCCGCCCAGATTAACCCTAATATAGTGATATTTAAAATGAAAAGCAAAATACTCCTGAGTTGTGAGAATTACGAAATTTAGAAAACTACAAGTTGATCTCTCAAAGCATCTGATACCATGCCCCCTTACTCCCCTAGTCTCATATAATTGTTTCTGGTATTTTTTGGAGAAGGTATTCTTCCAATGTCCTATATAGATTATCATTTGAGAGCAAATCGAAAATTTCATATTTTGTTGACACTGTGCCATGACATATTGTTTTCTGATACCAAAATATCAATTTGATGATCTTCACTATAACAATCCGAGAACCAGCCAAATGATGTTCAGAATTGATCCGCCATACTGGGGGGCATCCAACCCAAAACTACCCAAATTTTTGGTACTTCCTGTACCACGCTTGAATTAAGTAGAATTCCAAAGCTACACTTAATCTGCACATTTGGGTTAATTCAAGCAGATGCACCCCAGCTATGGCTGCCAGTGAGGTGTTGGAAATGTGCGAACTCCGATTTAGAGACGGTTCCATTTCCTCAAAAAGTCTTCCTTCAACTGACGAAGTATTGTTGAGTAAAATCAATTGAAACATGTTTCTATATGGAAATTTTATGCTGATTCCAAATCTTCCGGTCCCCCAGCTAATTTTAGGGGAATGTGCCTAATTGCAATAAATTCAAATGGCTGCCATTTTAAAACCGTTTGTTTTGTACATATACTCCGAGATTTTAAGTCTTGTAATGACTTCATTCTGTGTCTATACAAATGTTTTCAAGGGTTAAGGAATACAATACGATCATTAGTTATGAATTAGGTCACGTAACAGGTTAATTTGCATAAAAATTCAAAATGTGCTGCCATTTTGACATTTTTGTACATAACTCAAGATTTAAGGCTTGTACTTCATTCTTGTGTCTATACATTGTTTTCAGGGTCAAAGAAGTTACATTAGATCATTAGTTATGGTCATGCGCCATGAGTTGGGGTATACAAATGAGGGTGGCGTTACCTTTTCACAAAATTTTTTTATGTGTATTATAGAACCAAGTTAGGTTTGTCACCTGATTTAATATTTCATTTTAAAGGGAATTTATCGAGCTTTGATTGGTAGCAGTTAAATTTATTTTGTGTGGGGGGGCTATCTTTACTTTGATTGAGTTGTCCTAATTTTAAGTCAGTCGGGATCAGAGATGGTGCCTATGGATTGAGGTGCCAACGGATGAGGCATGTGTTACAGTCTAGGGATTTTGATATTCGGTGGGCTTTTGCATTTTTTTTTGTTTTATTTTTAATCTCTTTTGTAACCCTGCCATCGTAATTAAGATAAATAACAATCTCATCATTTTGTTTTGTTTTTATGTGCAACATCCATTTTGAACTCATACAACATTTAAGGCTATGATGTTAACATTGAAGGTAACAACTTAGACTGCCATAGAAATTTGTAACTTTTAACATCAAAATTTCATACTTTTCATTCCACCTTATATGCACACTTGTGGCAAACCCTTTCTCTTATGCACATACAAGTTTGCTATTTTGTCTTCCTTTCTTTTTTAGCTTTACAACATATATAGTTTTATAGCTATCTCAAAAAAAATGATGACTTACCTCTCATTTAAGTGTGAACCCGTGGTAATATTTGTAGTTTCAAGCAATGTAACACACTTTGCTCCCTACTCATGGTGCATGACCCTTAGGGCATTAGGTCATTGTTGACAGTTATATGCATAAACAATCAAAATGGCCTCCGTTTAAAAGTATGCCAATTAATTGTCATATATGGCAAATACATTAACTGATGGTCTATTTGTGTTCTCTGACCCTGAAACCATATGCTAACAACGAGTATGAACGTCTTTTACAAGCCTTAAATCTTGAGTAAGGTACAAACAATTGTTTACAAATGGCGGCCATTTTGACTTTATGCAAATAGGCACAGCTTTCCCCCTAAAAATTAGCTTTGTTGGGGACTCGCAATCAGCAATAAAAATTGTTCCTATAGAAACACGGCTTCAATTTACTTTTACTCAAAATGCCTGTCGACTAGTTTCTTTTTGAAAAATTGGAACCAGTCTGGATTGTTGTGTTCTTCGGAGCTAGGAATAAGTTTTTGTCGATCGGGTCACACACCTTGAATGGTCAAACTACTCTGTAGGTTTTGTTCCATGCTTTCTAACTCCGCTCTGTGGCCATGCATGCTAACTAATGTTGTAGAGTCGCAGGCATGGGCATATATTTCCCCACCAGGTGTGGCTCTAGAATACGGGTTCGATATAAGGACGTCTAGATGTATATGACCGTAGAACCCGCTTTATATAATTCACTCCAATACAACTTTTAGGCATTTTCAAAGGGCATTGAAAAGTGGCGCCACATGCAGCCCACCAACACTGTGTAATGTTTTTGTGTTTGACCGTTTGCCTGGGGTCCGCGTTGGCAGGTTGTTTAAGTAGAATCCGCTCCTTTTTCATCAGTGTACCAGCTAGCAGCTCGGTGCTGACTGAAAGTACGGGGCTGCGGGGTAATTGGGAGCCATTCAGTGGGAGGACCGGGATTAAGTTGAAAGGGGGTGAAAGCGGGGGGGCCTTACATTTCATAATAACTAAATGTTGTTAATGTATTGTTAATCATTTCACCTCTAACGGTAGTTTTGGGCGCTCAGCCATGCAGCAGTTTCACGCAGAACAATGCAAATTAGCATTCAGGAACGGGGCGAAAGGGAAGGGGGGGGGGGAGCAGAGAGAGAGATGGAACAAGGGTTATCGAGGGCTAGGATAGCATGGAGTGGGGGGGACAGCGAGGGGGAGAAGGGGAGGGACGAGGGGGGGAGGCGCGCACTGCAAAGGACCAGAGAGGGGTTCGGGGGCGAGGCGGGGAGAACTCTTGTTCATAAATTATAGCTCGACTTAGGGACTTATGAAAATCCCACCATTGTGTTTTTGCTTCTAGACAGTATAATTGTACCATGTGCAGTTGCTATAGGAGCTCTGTATAGTTGTTAGAATTACTTGTGTGTGAACCGGAATTTAATTGTCGGAACAGAGTACCATATGTACCCATCCCCCCATGGCCCATGCATGACGTATTATTATATCGTTAGCTCTTTTAATACATTGCTTGTTAGGCCCGTGGTGTCCAACTAAAATTAGCAAAAATTACTGTAAACGGGGCGACCTAACCGCGTAGCTTATTAAGGTACATTATACATGTCATAGGAATACTTTGGTTTTTTGGACATGTGATAATAGAAATATTATTGTATAGAGTAGACCATCAGTCTCCTTGTTATACTCGATCTTCCAAAGCACAGAGCATGATGTTTATGCCCCGGCAGAGAGCATTTAGGCCTCAGGCTGGTCTAAAGATAGAAATAATACTGGGTATTCCGATTGCACATTTAGTGTGCCACATCACATGCACATGAAGAGCTATGAAGATTGATTCTAGAAATGTCTGCACATCTTTGAAAGTTGGGGGCATTTTGTGTGAGCATCGGCGCCAGTGTGAAACTATAATCTTTTTTTGTTTCTAAGAGAAAATGTCACAAAGTTTCGACCAGGGTTTAACTGAAATACACGTTGCATCATTAATCAGTGGGACAAGGTGCGTATAGACCCACCATAACTGGTGAGCATGCACTGCTTACGTGGGGTTTAGAAGGCGAGCTGGTGGAAATAGACGGTAAAATAGGAAGACGGTCAGGATCATTATCAGTTCAAAATATTCATTGCAGCTCATTGCACCACTCTTCGTTAATATATTACGTATAATCTATAACACTTGGAACCAATCAGAATCACGTGTATGTGTAATACTAGTGGTATTGATATGATCTTGCTTCCAGTATCCTATTGTGTCTCAGATATTATGACCTTTCATAATCAAGACGAATGCGGGACAAATCATGAACCGACGTCTTGTCTTTCCTTTTTATGCATCATGTATGAAAATTATATTCAAAGCCCTGTTGGAAGAACGCAACACTATCATAACTCTGTGTGATCAATCAAATCTAATTAAATACGAACATTAATTTGTTGGTCATATTATGGGCATCTGTTAAAAACCGATTGTAAATAACTATTGCGAAATCGGATGAATTCCGCACTCAGAAATCTGCTGAACTTTGATGAGATTTAAGTCATCACTATTAGGGAGGCGGTCATTTTTAAATGTTTGCATTCCCAGGTTTCCATATAAAATTACTTCACATTCCCTCATTTTATGAAATCTCTCCATTGAAAAGTGTCAGACCCCCGCCCCCACTCTCCTTGATGTCAGAATTGTATGCGCCCCGCTTACATCAACTTGGATTTTCTCTCAATCTCCATCCCTCGGCTCGTAATAATGACCCCTAATAAATGGCGACCACGACTGCTAGTCATACCATGCCTCTTATTTCTCGGGTGCTAATTTGTGTTAACCCTAAATAAGTTACTTTACAATATTGTTCTTCGTAATGTAGGCCCAACAAATGATGTTTTTTATGTCGCAAAAAAATGTTTACCACACCAGTTGGTGATTTTAATGGCACCCAATGGAGCGCGCGCCGCGCCGCCGCGCGTGTTGTGTGTGTGTTTGAGACCATTTTATATCATTGGTATCTATTTAGTTGAAAGGTATCTCAGTGATTCGCCAATCTAAGAAGCAGAAAATAATAATTTTGCATATCCTTTTTTTTTGGATTGATGGTCAATTACAGAGATATGGTGTGAAATGTGGATAAAAGGGCCAAACTTCAAAATGTAATGGATCTGAAAAATTGTTGGCTTTAATTTGTTGGGTATGAGCGTGAGCCTCCAGGAAAGTATAGTTTGGCAATCCTAGGATGTTGACTTTTGAGGTGGTAAATTCGGTGAGTAAAGTTACCTCTTTCCAAATTTGCATTGTTTTGTATGGAATTAGGGATTACTCGTCTTTTTCCTACAAATAACCAAAACTGAAGATCCGAAATCTGCCACATTTACATCTGCTCATATGCTCATACTCAACAATTTTTGACACCAATTTCATCAAGAGTATAAGCTTTTGAAAAATCATGTAGAAGTGTATAATCGTTTTCGGGGGGGGGGGGGGGGGCGCATGGGACACCCATACAACTGCTAGTCAATGTGCACGCCTTCCTGATATACGTCATGACTGGTGTGTGTGTGCGTGTGTGCGCGCGCGAGTGCATATTAATTATTAAACAAAAAATAAAACTGCATCAAGGGAGCCCTGAATAAAAAGCAGTCGATCGTGTTATTGAAAAACTGCAAACACATATACTATTCAATATTTTTTGCCAATGTATGTGGGACACTTTTTAACTTTTTGTCTTATGTAAGCCTGTATGTTTGTTATGTTTGTTCAGTGTAGCCCAGATGCGTGTGGGTGTGTGCGTGTGTGTATGTTGTGTTGATATGGAGTTAAATACTCCATATAGTAAATACATGTAATGAGAAGAAGTACTATGGTTGTAGTTTTTTTTTGTCCATCATGTAATAGGCCTACGCTGGCCATTGTGGTGTGCAAATCGATCGTTACTGGGGGATGCGAATTGGGCGACAATCAGAGAAGCGATCGTCGTAAAGATTCGTCTAAAAAGATCGTTAGAATTAATTCAGTATTGATTCTCTAAAGCACATTCTATTCTACAAAGAGGCAAATCAGTTGATTCTCGGTAGAAAAGCTTGTAATCAGAGGAAATGGAGTACATCTGCAGACTTTATTGTCTATTGATTAGAATTCAAATAAGACCCCCAAAAAAGTAACGCAGCATGTCGAAATGGACGCCCGCTCCCCATAAGTTACAAACGCATTGGTCTAGGCACGAAAACATATAATGACTATAATATATATGACCGTGAACACGCTTTTATCAATTCACTCCAATACAACTTTAGAGCATTTCAAAGGGCATTGAAAAGTGGGCCACATGCAGCCACCACATGTGTATGTTTTTTTTTTGACCGGTTGCCTGGGGTCGCGTTGCAGTTGTTTATAGTAGATCGCTCATTTCATCAGTATACCAGCTAGCAAGCTCGGCGCTGAACTGAAGTAACGGGGCTGCGGGGTAAGTGTACCATTCAGGCCTATAAGAGCTTATAAGTTTCATGATATAACTAAATGTTGTTAATGTATTGTTAATCATGTCACCTCTGACGTAGTTTTGGCGCTCAGCCATGTAGCAGTTTCACGCAGAACAATGCAAATTAGCATTCAGTTGTTATAAATTATAATAGACTTGGGACTTATGAAAAATCCCACCATGGTAGTTTTTGGTCTAGACAGTATTGTTACGCATGCAGTTGCTATAGGAGCTCTGTATAGTTGTTAGAATTACTCGTGTGTGAACCAGGAATTTAATTTCGGAAAGAGTTCCATATGTACCATCCACCCATGGACCGTGCATGAACGTAATATTATATCTTAGATCTTTTATACACTGTATTAGGCCGTGTGTCACCTAAAATTAGCAAAAATTTACTGTAAACGACACTAACCGTAGCTTATTAAGGGGTACATTATACATGTCATAGGAATACTTTGGTTTCTTTTGGACATGTGATAATGAAATATTATTGTATAGAGTAGACCATAATATCCTTGGTACTGATCTTCCAAAGCACAGAGCATGATGTTTATGCCCCGGCAGAGAGCATTTAGGCCTCAGGCTGGTCTAAAGATAGAAAGATACTGGGTATTCCGATTGCACATTTAGTGTGCACATCACATGCACATGAAGAGCTATGAAGATTGATCTAGAAATCTGCACATCTTTGAAATGGCATTTTGTGTGAGCATCGGCGCAAGTGTGAAAAGCTATAATCTTTTTGTCTAATGAGAATATAGGTACAAAGTTCGACAGGGTTTACTGAAATACACATGATCATTAATCAGTTCAAAATATTCATTGCAGCTCATTGCACCACGCGTATTGTTAATATAATACGTATAATCTATAACACTTGGACAAATAGAATCAGTGTATGTGTAATACTAGTGGTATTGATATGATCTGCGTCCAGTATCTATTGGTCTCAGATATGATGACATTTCATAATCAAGACGAATGCGGGACAAACCATGAACCGACGTCTTTTCCTTTTTTATGCATCAGGTATGAAAATTATATTCAAAAGCCATTGTTGAAGAAAGCAACATAACATAACTTGTGTGAATCATCAAAATCTAATTAAATACGAACATTAATTTGTGCATATGGGCTCTGGTTAAACCATTGTAATACAACTATTGCGAAATCGGAATGAATTCCGACTCAGTAATCTGCTGACCTTTATGTAAGTTAAGTCATACACTATTAGGGAGCGGTCATTTTTAAATTTTGCATTCCCAGGTTCCATTAAAATACTTCACTTACCCTCATTTTATGAAATCTCTCCATTGAAAAGTTCAGACCCCCGCCCCCCCACTCTCCTTGATGAGAATTGTATGCGCCCCCTCTTACATCAACTTGGATTTCTCTCAAATCCTCCATCCCTCTGGCGTAAATAATGACACCCTAATAAATGGCGACCAGATGGCTAGGGATACCATTCCTCTTATTTCTCGGGTGCTAATTTTGTGTAAGCCTAAATAAGTTAAGTTTACAATATTGGCTCTTCGTAATGTAGGCCCACAAAGGTATTTTTTCGCAAAATAAAAGGTTTACACCAGGTTAGGTGATTTTATGGGCACCGCGCGCGCGCGCGCGCGCGAGTGTGTGTGTGTTTAAGACCAGTCATATAAAGTGGTTCGATTTAGTTGAAAGGTATCTCAAGTGATTCGCCACATCATAAGGAAGCAGAAAATATATAATTTGGCATATCTGTGATGGTCAATTACAGAGATATGGATGAAAATGTGATAAAGGGGGCCAAACTTTCAAAATGTATGGATCTTGACAAAATTAAGTTGTTGGTATGAGCGCGAGCAATCCAGGAAAGTATAGTTTGCAATACCTAGGATGTTTAGTTAGGTGGTAAATTTCGGTGTAAAGTTACCTCTTTCCAAATTTGCATTGTTTTGTATGGAAATTATAGGAATTACTCGTCTCTTTCCTAAAAAATAACCAAAACGGAAGATCCGAAATCTGCACATTAATTTTACAGATTGCTCATGCTCATACCAACAATTTGACACCAATTTCATCAAGATTATAAAGCATTTTGAAAAATCATGTTAGAAGTGTATATAGTTTTAGGGGGGGGGGGGCGCATGGGAACCCATACAATCTGCTATGTCAATGTGCACGCCTGTCTGATATACGTCTATGACTGTGTGTGTGTGTGCGTGTGTGCGCGCGCGAGTGCATATTATTATTAAACAAAAAATAAATACTGCGATAAGAGGGAGCCCTGAATAAAAAGCAGTCGATAGTGTATTGAAAAAAATGCAAACAACATAATACTAATATCAGATATTTTTTGCCAAATGTATGTGGGACACATTTTTAACTTTTTGGTCTTATGTACGCCTGTATGTTTGTTATGTTTGTCAGTGTAGCCCTATAGGCGTGTGGGTGTGTGCGTGTGTGTATGTGTGTGTTGATAGTATTAATACATGTATGAGAAAGAAGTACTATGTGTATGTAGTTTTTGTATCATGTAATAGGCCTACGCTGGCCATTGTGGTGTGCAAATCGATCGTTACTGGGGGATGCGAATTGGGCGACAATCAGAGAATCGATCGTCGTAAAGATTCGTCTAAAATAGATCGATAGAATTATGCAGTATTGATTCTCCTAAAGCACATTCTACAAATAGCAGAATCAGTTGATTCTCGGTAGAAAAGCTTGTAATCAGGAGGAAATGGAGTACATCTGCAGACTTTATTGTCTATTGATTCGAATTCAAATAGAGACCCCCAAAAAAGTAACGCAGCATGTCTAAATACCCCCATAAGTTACAACCATTGGTCTATGCACGAAAACATAAAATGATATCAATGGTCTTTTTTTCTGCAAATTTTGACACCTTTCTTGCCCCATTGTGATCATTATCGCCAACACAATGTCCATTTTTATGAAAATGTGTCACATTTTCAAAGTTGCATCTGAAGACATTATTACAAGGTTACAATACACAACCATGCATTAAGTGACACGCACTTCATGCGGAAGAATGCGGTCTTTCACTGAATGGCAATCAATAATGGCTATACCTTTTATTGCAACTTTTAAAAAGGGAGAGATTTTCTTATAATGGGCATTGTGTTGGCAATATTGATCGCAATGGGGCAAAAAGGGTATCAAAATTTGCGGAAGAAAACGAACTATTGAAATAATTTTATGCTTTCGTTCAAAGACCAATGGTTTGTAACCTATGGGGGTATTTAGACATGCTACGTTACTTTTTTGGGGGTCTTTAGGTCTATAAATTCATTTTTTAGTGTGTGCACAATTTCGTGCAGTGACATTTAAAAAAACCAGTATGACTGCCACCACCCTTGAATTCATTAAAAAAGGCCATAGTTTTGTCCCAGTTTTGAAGCACGAGGAATATGACGAAGAAAGATAGTGCAAACTTAATTCCTGTGAAAAATTATTCACCCGTTTCGCAAAATACAAAAATGCGAAACGGACTCATTCCACCCAAACTATAGACGTCAGTGGATTCTAATCCTGCAGATAATTATTTCTTGCCAACGCCAACTATATGAGTCGGAAATAATACAAAAATAAGTTTGCATTAACAAATTAGCTATATGATTACATTTGAAAAAATCACTTTAGGGCTCACTGCACCCAAAGTATAGGGATCTGAACTTTCCAATTACCACAGGAATGCGTTTCTTCAGTTCGATAAAATAACGAAGAAAGATAGTGCAAAGTAATTCCTGTGAAAAAATTTTTATACGCCCGTTTCGCAAAATCAAAAATGTGAAACGGGCTCATTGCGCCACAAACTTAGACGCCAGTGCAGTCTAATCTGAGAGATAACTCATTTCTTGACACGCCCCTCTTATATGAGCCGGAAAAGTAATTAAAAAAAACGTTTGCATTAACAAATTAGCTATATGAATTACATTGAAAAATCACAAATGACACAAGTCACAATGTTAGTGGCAGACCTTGCCTGCAACATATTTTTTTATCAACCCTATTAAACACTACTCTCTAAATGGTCACTACAGAAAAAGTTCAAAAAAAGTTAAAAAAGCTTATACACATTGTGTGGGGGGTACACCACGGTAAGACAACCGTTTCGCCAAAAATACTAAAATGCGAAACGGTTTTCGTTTCGTGTCATTTCGTTTCCGTTTCGTTTTCGCAAAATACAGTAAGCCATAAAAGGCATCCAATGTTAAGTTAGCATCTGGGAACAGTTCAAATTATTGGGGGGGATACTAGAATAATGTAGCCTTCTTTATCGGCGTCGTGCGTTTCATTTTTCTCTTCAATGGCATGAATCTTACGTAACGTTAGTTAATTTTACCCAATAATTTTAACCCACCCAGACCAATGCTTGGTAAATTTGTTTAACCGTACACATGTAGAAATTTACGAACATTTACCAAACCTGTCTGCGTCTAGGACGTGCCTAAACTAATATTTACTTTCTTGGCATAATAAAAGTTCTTTTTTTTTAAAAAAAAAAAAAAAAAAAAATCGCCTCAAGTTTGTTACCCAAAATCGAATGGTTAACGCTGTCGAACGCTTTTTGGACATCCAACAGAAGCATGCCGACATAATTTCCTTTGGACAGCTCAATTCTAATGTAGTCAGTAAGATATTTTATCGGCGTTTCATTTTTCTTCCAATAATGGCAGAATCTTACTTAACGTTAGTTAAATTTTACCCAATAATTTTAACCCCCCAGACCAATGCTTGGTAAATTTGTTTAACCGTACATGTAGAAATTTACGAACATTTACCAAACCTGTCTGCGTCTAGGACGTGCCTAAACTAATATTTACTTTCTTGGCATAATAAAAGTTCTTTTTTTTTTATCGGGATAACAATAATATAGTTGGATTATGTGTTTTTTTTCAGGTTTCACTTCCGTGTTAACAAATCTGATCGTCGATACCAACCAACCAACACAAGGCACAGATAGGCCGGGCCCGGCCCGTTCACATAAACATAACGCTCGAGTTCATTGTAATCATAGATTTTAAAATTAGTATGCATCGTTCTGTAGAAAACGTATCCATGTCAGGAGTCACCCACCTTGTACAGAAGGAAGAGCTACATTTCTTCGTCACGCCCCACAAGGTATAAGCGTTGGGCAAATGCAAAGAAGGTAACGTTCTACAGAAAGATACAATCACTATGGCGTGGTACGAAATAACCAATCATAAAATCAGCTCCATTTTCTACGCCTATGGAAAGCTGTTAGCTAGACACCAACGGATATTTATCTTATGTCCTCTCCTCATGGCGGCCATTTTGTCTCTTGGAGTAGTCTTCCTTTCTTTTGAGAACGACGCAATATACCTTTTTACTCCTCCGTCCAGTCGTGCGCAAGCAGATTTGAAATATATGCAAGAGGATTTTCCGATTTCATACGATAAATATTATCCAAGTCGTTCACTGTCAACACAAGAAAAAGGTGGGAACTTGTATATTACATCGTCAGACGATGGCAATATACTTCGTAGTGAAATCATCCATGAAATCTTAAACATTGATGCCAAACTTCAAGCTATGGAAGTTGCAGTGGATGGAATTTCTAGAGTTAATTTCAGTGAAATATGTGCAATAGTAAATGACTTTTGCCTTAGTGCACCGCTTTTAAATATCCTATCATTGGTGGAAGAATCTCAGAATAACTTTAACATCACATATCCTGTAACAGTTGTCCCAGATGGCACTGGTATCTTCATTGGCTATTCCCTCGGTGGTGTTGTACTTGGCGAAAACAACTTAGTTATCAGTGCGAAAGCTCTTGCAATACATTACCCCTTGCAATCTGGAACTCCAGACAAAGATCTCAAAGCTCTGCTATGGGAAGACGCTTTCACAGAGGCGGTAAACCAGTACAACAGTTCGGAGGTACATCTTTCCCACTTGACATCCCAATCGTTGTCCAATGAACTGCTTGCAATGACAGAGCGAGTTATGCCTCTGATGTTCGTCACCTTCAGTATTCTCATTACCTTTGCCGTCGCAAGCTGTCTCATGAGCGACTGGGTACAAGGTAAACCTTGGCTTGGAGTGTTTGGTAAGTGGTTACATTGTAAATCTGTAGTGTTTAGTTCTAGAACGTACGGTTATAACATCTTTTAAACCTGTCACATATTTAGCTTTTGAACATACATGTAGAAGTTTGTAAACGGGTGCACGATTAAGGCTTCAAATCCTTCACGTGCTTCTGTACAAGCAGTCCTTTTAAGTAAGTAGTAAGTAAATCCAAAGTTTTAAATCCGGTTTGTCCCCGTAAATGGGGGTGGCCGGATTCACCTCACACTGGAAGCAACCGCCCTTACTCCTTCCTTCCACTTCACCCGATTCAATGCATCCTCCATCCTCAACCCAACCCTCCTACTCTCCTCCTCCACTTGCTTCTTTCGTGTCTTCTTTGGACGTCCCTTCCTCGAACCTCCCACCTCGAAATCAAAGGCCCTTCTTAAGGCATGCTCGTCATCCTTCCTCAACACATGCCCATACCAACGTACACTATTCGCCTTCGCCAACCGGTCCATCGCCTCTTCCAAACCCAACATCTGCATCAAGTCCTCAGTCTTCATCCTATCCATCAACTTCACCCCACACATCGCTCTTATCATTGCTCTCTCTGTCCTCCTCAGAATCCCCATCTCATTTTCGCTCAGACACCACGTCTCGCTCCCATACAGCATCACCGATCTCACACAACTCTAATACACCATTCCTTTCATCTTCAAAGGAATCTTTTCCCTTGCAACAACTCTCCACATTCCCTGAACTTCACCCACCCATACCTCACTCTAGCTGTCACAGCCACCTCGCATCCACCACCCTCACTAACCTTGTCCCCAAGGTATGTGAACTCCTTCACTGACTCCACTTCATCATCATAATTTGTTTATATTTAATACAGTTTGGTGTCGGCCTTCCTTGCAATTTCGTCGACTGTGGGTCTCCTTAGCGCATGTGGCGTTGCTTTCAATCAAGTGGTTGCTTCCATGCCGTTCCTTGTGATAGTCTCATTATGTCGATGCTGTTTGTGTGGTGCTTGCAAACACCAGGGTAAAAAAAATACCAAAAGATTTTTAAATGATACTTTCCGAATTCTCTATGGTATAGAGCATCTTAGTGGCTCTTTCTTTCTGTTTAGTTAATACGCATGTGATGATATTAACATCTAAAAGTATCTACTACATGTATAACATAAAACGTTGCTTATTAGAATTCGATTGAAAAGAACTAAAGTATTCTTAAGCAATTAAAAACTTCTAGAAACACTTCAAAAAATATTTATTTGCAGGAAACAGGGTACAGACATTGCTTACTTTGGCATGAGTTCTTCTTGTTACGTGTGTTATTATTATTCAATTAATGTGTCTGTATAACTTTAGAAAATGCGAATTGTAGATTTGAATGATATTTAATACACTACATACAAACCGATAGGTCAGTTCACCTCTCTCGCTTCACTAAGAGGGCTTTTTGACCCGTTATATTTCCCCACCCGAGTCAAAAATTCAGTACATGTACTGTGAATATCATGGAACTTGAACTTGTTTGAATGGATATAAAAGAAGAAAGAAAAAACCCACAAACAAATAACAAAAGACAGAAACTACCTGTACTAAATGAGTATATCAAGATATAATACAGTTCTTGTTGGATCCTGTAGTAGTCTAATTAAAATATAAAGTTAGTAAAGTTAGTATATAATCTAACTTTACTCATTCATAAACAATTTTTGCAGTATGGTGAAATGTACTTATTTTACTACAACGACGACGACAACAACAATAACAACAAGACAAATAAAAGAAAACAAAATAAACAACACCAACAACAACAATAAAACAACCAACAAAAAAGAAAAACCTAAAACATTAAACCATTAACCATCGACTTGAGTTGGAACTTGAAATCTGGCATTTCGTATTATTCGCAAATCGAATTAACTTAGATAATCAGTATTAATTAATATAATATATTCATGGAAAATTAATCGAAATTTATTTTTAAATATGACATTTGAAATGACAAACAATTCAAATTTAGATCAAATCACTCAACTGTTATGACAATCATTGCTTTAATTGATTATGTTTATAATGCCGTGGAAAAGAAAGGAACAACTCTTGCGGTATTATGGCTTGACTAAAGCCTTTGATACCATAAATCACGATACATTTTTTATAAACCTTTCTGTTCAGAGGCATGGTACTAGATTAGTTTAAAGATAACTTATGTTGAAAGAGTTCATGTTCATTATAATTCATGCAATTCGAATACTTTGAACACATGTTGTGGAGTCCCACAAGGATCTATGTTGGCCATTATTGTTTATCTATATCAACGATATTAGTAATTCATCATCACTACTTAATTTCATTTTATTTAAAATAAATAAAATACTCATGTTTGTTCACTATTTTATGAAAATCATATTCTGAATGTATATGATTATGTATAAAATAAATCTTGGTTTATTAATTTATAGGCGCTTTTCAGAAAAAATTCCCGGCATATTTAATAATTATTTAAAAGCTACGCACAATATTCATAACCACCACACCAGAAATGCATTAGATTTTTTAATTGCTAGATAGAAACAAAACCGATTTTATATTCAAAGGTATTTGATCAATGGGTCCTGTTTTCTAGAATAAGTTACCTCTGAAAAACAAAAGAAGCAAAAACCATTGAGTCATTTAAATATCATTCAAGGATACTCTTCTTCAAACCTATAAATAACTTATGGGTTTCCTCAGTATTCTTCTCAAGGTCCTCCATATATATTTTCACTCTCATTGTTTTTATTACTATGATGGTGCATTGTGTATATACTTATGTCTAAATCCCATAGGGTATCTTGCTATAGCAGATTATGTATATTGTCTGTGTGTGTGTGTTCCATTTTGTTAGGTTAACTTGGTTAGGTTGACTGCCCCAAAAAGTGGGTTTTGGTACATTTTGTGACCCCACTTTTTTCTGCTCCCAGTTGATTCATCAGCTTGACGGAATAAAATACAGTACCCCTGCTCATTTTATTCCGTCAAGGCTGCTGAATTCAACTGGGAGCAGACAAGGTGGGGTCCAAAAATGTCCACCCTAAAACATTAATTTCTACTACACCAAATCTCACATGTCCAATTTGACGAAACTTGTACGTGGGTAAAGTTTTATGCAAGTAATACCCGCGCACTGTGTCACGTTAATATTTTAGTCATGATTTTTTCATCCTCTAGTGGGATCACCTTTTCCAGAAGAAATGATTGATCACACTTCATCGTCTACCCATGTTTGAATATCAAGTTATTGATAAGTTTCTCATTACTGAATTACCCCACTTCCTCAATTATGTTTGAATTTCCAAAAGATCTATTTCTCAATTGGTCAAACACTTCTCAGTCAGGCTTCTTCACACACTCATGAGCATGAAATGCCATTGTGATTCAAATACTGTATACATCTAATTTACAAAACTTTAGAGAAGAACAAAATTTGGTTAAGACAATGATATACAAATTCCCAAACATTGTGCTGCTACACATTTCTACGAATTATGGTTCCACGACGACGAGCCTCCAATTGAATGAGCTTCTTTTTCATATTTGCTCTGATTGGCTCATTATTTAAAAGACTAACTTCTACGCAGAATCCCGTGTCCAAATGTTGACGAAAATTGGGTGTGGGTATCAGGCCCCTAACCAGGATTTTTTAGGCAAGTGGTGGATTTTGTTTTCACGGGGGTGGGGCGAATTTGGAAAAAATTAAAATCCGTAATGTTTGCCTCTTTTTGACCCTTTTCAAGCTCTTTTAGGGGTTTCGGAGGCTTTTTTGGGGGGGGGGGGTGTCCGCCCGCACCGCCCTCCCCTGGTACGGTCCTGGTGGGAGTGGTGCGCGTGCAAAGCCTGTTTCATCACTATTTGCGCATTTAATGAGATCTGCTCTCCGCCAGGGGGATCTTGCACATTTTAAGCTTGTCAGTATGTTGATATATGGGAAAATGAATTAGTACAATTTAAAAAGCCACTATCACTATTTCTTCAAAATGTTAACAAATCGCGTGTACCCTATTTTTTCATCAAAGTCATTTTTGCACTGTTGTATTAGAAATACAACCTTCTCGTAAGTGGGCAATCGTACATGCTACTGTATTGGTTTTCAAGAGATGAGAATTTCTGTGCTTTTTGTTTACCTAATAAAAGTCGGGATCCGACTGTCCTGGAATCGACTTTTTTAATGTCTAGAAACAGTCGTAAATGGCATCTTCAAGACGCACTTTAAAATGCTTAAGTGTCGCTGTTTTTCACAAGAACAGTAAGTTGTTTGTTGTAACACTAGCAATTTAAACAAAATGGACATGTTGAATTTGGAAAAAATGACTGATAGTGCTTTAAAAACACTGTAAAACATGTCACTTGATCATTTGACTGAAATGGGTTTTCCATTGTCAAACTTAGATTCTAATGGTCGTTGACTCTCACAAATAAAATATTGTCGAGCTGAGATTAGGTGACTGGGAAATTAATAGATTGAACTTTGGAATTGTCTTTAGTGTCAAAGTGATTTTTCGTATTTTTTTTAAGAAAGTTTTTTTGTAAACAATAAAAATGAATCATCAACCCTTGTATGAAATACTGGTAATTGGCAATCATGCACATGTCGCGCTCATCAATTACGTCTCCATCGGGTCGCATGTCAAGCGAGAAGCCCATTTTCATGATGTGGCACTATTTCATAATGGGCGGATATAAATTTCGTGTTTTCCAGCTCCCCCATTAAATTACAACGATTACACTGTCGGGGTCCCTATTCTAATTACAAAATCGCCTACTTTTATGACAAATACGCATTTTTAGCAATGTTTTTCGCCAGTATAAGTTTACTAGATAATCACCAACACAACTGTGAAATAACTTTCAAATTTTGAATTGGCGGCACGCTTTAAAAATGGCAACCATTAAGTACAGACATTCCAGAGAGAGAATGCTATTATGGTTGGTTAGTAAGAGACATTTGAGAACAATGAAAAATAATAAACCGTTGCATATGCCTTCCAGACTACCCTGGTTATACGAGGTTTGTATAACGATGAGCAATCCAATCATTGAACTCCATTAATTGCAACACTTTTTGTGATATTGACCTTGAACAGTACTAATAAAATCTATATATATGAAAGGGTATGGCCGTTTATCCTTGATATGGTATACTAAAATAAGTTTTGTCATTAAGTTTTACACACTTCGTTGACTCCGGCATGCTTGTAGTTTCGTCACATTATTATTTTGACTATTAGTGTGGTAGTAGCAGCATGCCCATGTGAAGTGGTAAGGTGGGCGATGAGGAGGCGACGCCCCCTCCCAAATTCCCCAAATCCCCAGAACCCCCTAAAATTGGCTCAAAAAGGCCACCAGGAGAGGAGCGAGCTAAAATTAAGGTTTTAATGCTATTTTGTCGAACAAAAGTTAAGTGAGGAATACCATGAAAAAGAATTTTCTTTAGTTTACATGCTCTGCTTGTCATATTTTAGTATTGTTGATACACTTGGTTTAAACATTTCGGAAAAACATTCGTTTGCGTCAAAGGTCACCTAATTGCATAATAATGCGGCCATATTGGATTTTAAGGCTTAAGTTTTACGGCATTTTACGGTACCTAAACTATGTAAATTTTTACTTTTAAAAACATATTCGGCAACTATAGGATATAGAAAAGGTCGTAACAGAGCCACATTTCTAGTTTTTAGGTATAAATGGGTTAAATTTTGGATTTTTTGACAAAAATGTGATTTTTTTCTGAAAAAAAATCACAAAAATGAACTTTAACCCATTTTTCTAAAAATATGGACCTGATATCAAAAAAGCGGCTCTGTTACGACCTGTGGCTTGTAGAGGAGAAAATCCTGGCCAAATTTGGGGTCAATAGCATCTACCGTTTTCAAATGAGAACCTGTAAACTCTAAAAAATGGGCCGCTATGAAAATGCTTATTTTATCTAGAAACACGGTTTTTAATTAATTATGCAAATAAGGAGCACCATTTTGAAAAACTGACACCACGGCTAAAGAGTATTTGAATTATTACATATACCTACAAAGTTTCATCAAAATAGGAGTATTAGTTTTTAGATATGAATTTTTTACATTTAGGTTCTTAAATATCGCCGGTTGAAGAACAATAAAATACATAAGAAATATCGCTGGGTCAAAAACAATAAAAAAGTAAAGAAAATCATTTTTTCGTTCCGCAACTTGATCGCTTCAAATTATCATAACTTTAAAACCACACAACCGATTTTAGTCAAACAAAAAGCATTAGAAAGCTTAAATTCCCCTTATTTCAAATATCAAAATTCCCAAAACCACTTAATTCTACTCTTTCATGGTATTCCCTCACCTTAATATTTCGGTAAAAAGGTCACTTTTTGCAAAATTCGCCCCCTCTTTTTGGGAAAGGGCGACATTGGGGAAAAATGTCCCCTATTGAAACAAAATCGCTTCTCCCTGAAAAACCTGGTTACGGGCCTGCTCTCTTTGAATAGGTATTACTTTTTGGAGAAAAACATTAATGAATGCTGTCTTATTTGTTTTGATATTTTGACTACAATCGTGCAAAATAAGGCAATTAAAAACCATGGCCTACAGCAACTAAAGGGACATTTGGTTGGACCATGGTCAGATTACGCAAAAGTAAACACCCTGATGTGATTCATAGGCTTGCGTCGACTATATGCGACGCATTATGCATGTACAAGCTCTAGAAATAATCAGGTTGGTGCAGGTTGTGTGTTATTCCGTCCGTTCGTAAAAACGCTATCAGGCCGTATGGACCTACTTGGCACCTACCTGTTCAGCAAAGAAATCCAGAAAAAAATAATTCCAAATAAAATATAATGACATAAACAATAAAAACCAAAGAAACACAAAAACAAAACCCACACATATACACAAAAGCCACCAATCAAAGAAAGTTAAAATAAAACTTTCAAATAAAAACATCCAACCACAAAAAAATAAAAATAAAAATACAACATAAACAAATAATTCAGATAAAAAATCAAATGAAAAAAAACCGATCAGGCGATATAGGACCTTACTGGCATGCAGCTGCATGTTTAGATTCAGTAAACTTGCTATAAAAACGCAATACTAGAGTGAGTAAAAATGGACCGTAATTGTGCCCGTCATTTTGCATTTTCGTGTAATATTTCTCCCTTCAAATGAGCTTATTCTATTAGCTTTAGTATGGTACAAAGATAATTTCCAAGTAGTCCGTTTTATGTTTTATGCTTTATCCACGGGTTC
Organism: Ophioderma brevispina; assembly: GCA_023653785.1. Taxonomy (NCBI): domain Eukaryota; kingdom Metazoa; phylum Echinodermata; class Ophiuroidea; order Amphilepidida; family Ophiodermatidae; genus Ophioderma; species Ophioderma brevispina. Next base: position 19,582 of record JAMKCH010002857.1, on the reverse strand, counting down.
ACGTTACAGTATGACCCAATAAAAACTGTTTTTACCCAAAATTAAAGTGATATTTTTCCACAGACTTGTCCATGGGTATTTCATGATGGAATGATAAGTACACATAAATTGTGTTGGCAACCGGGCTTTTCAAATCTGAAATCATAGCATGCAATTGTGCTAAATACTAGTGTTTTTGTCTTGTGTCAGGGCGGGGATAGTAGGACACGATCTGCTCGATTTGGGCATTGGGGATTTCCATGCCTATTAAAAAGACGGTACTCCATGGACAAGTCTGTTTTGCTGACTTATTGTTCAGTGGACCTTGAGAACCACTCAACCAAAATGAACAATTTTTTTTCAGGCAAGATGCTCAATTACACATTGTTGTGATAAAATAAAATCCACAGATATCAAATTTAAAAAAAAAGTGGAAAAATATCATTTTCATTTTGGGTCACCCTGTAAAATGAACCACGTTCGGCGAAGTAAATCAGTCTCCTGAAGGGAATCGAGCTATTTACTGAGTGCAGATCAAATTAAACTATGCTCAATACACCCACAGAATGCAGTTAAAATTTACCGTGGACGAACTCTATACCTTTCTTCGCCCCCTCATTGCTCATAAAATCATTTGAAAAACAAATGAACTTGATACATGTATCAGTTTCTAAAAGAGTTGAATGAAATCCTAACATAAGAAAAAAAAACATTTGTAAAAACTTTTCGGGAGAGGAAAATGCTTATGTATTGTCTCATTTTGTAGAACAAAACAATGTCACATCTCTAAAAATAGATTTTCAAATAATTCTTAACTTTATGATTGGGTTTTACACCATTAAAGGTGCAACGAGAGATTTCAAGTCATCCATATTTTCTGTGATATGTAGTGATTTCAAATAGATTAGATGCTCAAAAGATTAATTTGGTTACAGAAATAACTTAAAATGAAAACAAAATGCAATTTGTACATGCTATATTTCAATAGATAACATAGGCTGAATTTCATATTTGCTGCTATACGAAATTAGAAATTTCACAATTTTTGTACCAAAGAAACAGTTCTCAGCTTAATCCTTTCGGATAGGGATATTTTTGATGCAAAGCTTAACACCAGTTCCAAAATCAGAATTTCATATTTTTTGGGACACCTGTTATTTGAAATCTCTCGTTGCACCTTTAAGATACCATTTAATTTAATATAAACATGGACATACCCTATCATCATATTGGACAGTGATTTGCTTCTTGGGGCCCCCGTGTACTTAAATGGGAATCCATGGCCAGAGCATAAAACGTACTGCCTGTAACTCGACTTATACTTAACCAATGGGAATGATCTCAAATTGCACTCGATCGGTTGTAGATCACCTACCGAGAACGTTTCGAAGGTTTATTGGACAAACAAGCAGGAAAGAAAACCGCAAACCTTGTTTTGAACTGTCCTGCTACCCTAATCGTCCCTATAGGAAACCATGCTTTGAATTACTGTCGTGCACCACAGAAATTACTAAATCATCATCTTATTACATAAAATCGGTGTATTCGGCTCATTCACTTCAGGTGAAACTAATACATTGGTACGCATTCCAAATATGCAAAAAACCTGGGTTCGAAAAAAAATGAGGGCGCTTCTCTTTGTCCTCATGTCTCTTTAAGCTTTCAATTAATACCACATATGCGGCGATAATGTTACTCAAAGATGCAAAATGGCGGTCATGATGAGGGTCCAGTATTTTCTGACTCGTTCTGTATTACAATACTATACTACAAATAAACACTTTGAAGAATTACTTGCAATGTTTTAAGTATAAAGACATCTAGGATTTTTAAATATGCTCTTCCGGTCGGTCGATGTTTTTCTTGCTCAAGACCTTGAGTAAAATTCAACCAATTCAATCAATTCAACCAATGTTAAATTCTGAAGTCTGTGGATCACGCTAGGAAAGCGAAGGACACCTTTCGAACCTAACACCTATAGATGATATCTATCGCTCTTCTACCAACCCTGCTTGATAGCTCAGTCGGTTAGAGCGTCGTGCATATAATACGAAGGTCGCCGGTTCGAATCCGGCCAAGCGCACATGGGTTTTTTTTCAACACTATCGTGCGCTGGCCATCTCCAGGGAAAGATTATTAAATATATACATCCTTGTCTACTTGGAGAACTAAGTAGTTTAAATCTCAATTCAATCAAAGCTCGAATCGAAATCCTCAAGACTTGTTGGGTGAGTATTCGCAGTGTACATGCCCGTTGGGAAATCTACCAAGTACTGGAAACGAGATTAACGAAACTACTGACAGCAAATTGTCAATTTGAACATTGATGGGTCTGGGTGCATTCATTCTGGTATTTGTGACAGTGGACGCCAATAGAAGAATAGAATAGAGAATGCCCGTTTTTTGAATTAGCAGCCGTCTTTGAGTTGGAAGTGATCTATGAACTATACATCCACCTGCTTTGCACCTGGACCACATTCTACAGTGTATCTTCAGGTCAGTATATTGTTTGACCCAAGTATTGCTGCTAATCCGAAACATGGGACGAGTGTCCCGATCAATGTGGGAATTCAATTAATGTTTAATGGTGTCATGATAACAAACCGCCATACTAAGCCGGCTAAGATACGTCCTCATTTGTGATACTTACAGGCAATCAGTCCTGCAAATGGCGCCTTATAGTCAAAGAAGGCAACAATTTCACGTCTATGCATAATGAAGAGAAATGGCGCCCTTATTAAAATAGCATTCAAAAACTTTCGATTAATACAAGATTGCCATTTGAAGCCACCACTCACTGATCTTGATTTGAGTTAGGAAAATCATTAATATTTCGGGGATATACATTGCTTAATCATATTATTAATTGAATAATTTTGTTGATCCTTTTAGGTATTGGCATCGATGACATGTTTATCATGGTTGCCGCATGGAGATACACGAATCGACGTCTGCCCGTAGAAGAACGTATGGGACTTGCGTTCTCAGACGCAGCAGTGTCTATTACAATCACAAGTGTAACTGACGCTTTGGCATTTGGTATAGGCGCCATAACACCATTACCTGCGGTACGTATCTTCTGCTTGTACGCTGGTGTAGCCATAGTATTCGATTATGTTTATCAGATCACGTTCTTCGGTGCTTGTATGGTGTACACAGGACAGAGGGAAGAAGGCGGGAAGCACTGTTTTTCATGCAAGAAGGTCTTGTCAAAGGAAGAAGCACCGTCTTTATGTTATCGCATGTTCTGCGCTGGCGGTATTTCCACGATATCAGCTGTAGAAGAAGATAAACCTTCTGAACAAGCTATTACGCACATCTTTAGAAAGTATTACTCTCCTTTCATTGTATCGCCAATTGTTAAGGTAATTGTAGTTTTTCTATTCATGGGATATCTTGCAATTTCCATTTGGGGTTGCATGCATGTCCAGGAGGGCTTGCAACTAAAAGACATCTTTGCAGACGATTCTTATGCGCGTAGATACTATCAAGACCAGACGGAATACTTCACCAAATTTGGCCACGCAGTCTCCATAGCCATCACAACAAAGCAAAACTATTGGGAGAGTAGTGTGAGGAATAACATTGAGGCGCTTACGCAGGACTTTGAAAGTAATCGTTTCGTACATGAAGCTAAGTATACAGAGTCTTGGATTCGAGACTTCAGCAACTATTTGTACATATTTCTAAACAAAACAAACGTAGACAAAGAAACATTCATGCACCTATTGTGTAAAGAATTTCTGACAATGCCAGAGTACGAAAGGTACAAAGAAGACATCAAATTTAGTTTGAATCAAACTGATATAGAATCATCGCGTTTTATTGTTAAGTCAACTGATGTGGTGCTTTCTACCGATGAAACGGAATTTATGCTCGACATGCGAAAAAAAGCGGATTCAGTTGAAACGTCGTTGACGATATTCTCGCCAATATTCATCTTTATCGAGCAGTATGTCATCGTCGTGCCGAACACCATACAAGCTCTTTCAATAGCAACCGCTTGCATGTTTCTCGTGGCGTTAGTCCTGATGCCACATCCGGTATGTGCTGTAATGGTAACTGTTTGTATCGTCACAATTGAAATAGGTGTTATAGGCATGATGTCTTTGTGGAACGTCAAACTTGACGGAATATCTATGATCAACATTATCCTCTGCATTGGGTTCAGTGTCGACTTCTCTGCCCACATGACATATGCATTTATCACCTCTTCTGGAACCACCGGCAATGAGCGTGCCATGGATGCCCTCCACACGTTAGGTACACCGATCCTTCAAGGAGGATTGTCAACCATGTTAAGCATAAGTGTTCTTTCGACCTCACCCGCGTATATATTTAGAGCGTTCTTCAGGACAATGTTCCTTGTAATGCTCTTTGGTCTGTTTCACAGTTTGATCTTTCTCCCAGTATTTCTAAGCTTCCTTAACTCTTTTCTACCGAGGAAGAGTAGACCGAATGAAGCTCCGAACAGTGAGCAGACATTGAGTTCATCAAATTTTTGTCCGATTCCAAAAACGGACGTGATTGAGCCTACTCTGAAAAGTGATGTACACGACCTTTCACTGAAACATGATGTGCCTTCTCCTCTGAAACATGATTTGCCTTGTCCAAAAATTACCGAAGAAGTAGTTATATTTTATAATAATACTTTGATATCGCTAGACGCAATAGATACCAAAGAAACAGTGTTATGATGTTTGATTTGCTTTTAAAATAATGTGCAATATAGGCCTGTAAATTCTAGTCTGCCGAACAAACTTTTGGTCGTTTCTGCTTAACAACATTTGATCGTCTCAGGGATGAAAATGTCTTTACAGAGGCATTGATAGCAGACAAGTACATCGTTCATAATACCTCGGTCTGATTTGGACAACTTCTAATGAAGATTAACAATTCAGGAAAACTGAATTTAAATTCTCAAACTTAATATACCAAACCTGCACCAGTAGTATTCATTTTGTAAGACTGCAATGAGAACAAAGTTTGTTGTAAATGTTGCCGAATTCGTCAATCGTTTAGAGATATTTCATTTAGAAAAGTAACTGGTCATTTATGTTAATGGTGTTGTATGAATTTGTAGGATATTATTTGACAAAAGGTAGATAGGGAGCTCACACTCGTTTCGCCTTTTACCTTTCTATTGATTTAATCGAGAGGCCCTCAGCACTCTCGTTCATTCGTAGTCGACTAGAAAATCTACGGGACCACATTCAATTTGTCCAGGTGAGTATTTGAGCTCCCTGATGGCCTTCAATCTGAAATACATGTTCACCACAATGTATTGCGACTTTAGCTGGTTTCTATATATTAAGCTTGGATTAATGATTCTCCTCATTTGACAGTAGTCAAAATTAAGGGAAATCAGTAAAGGTTGCAGTGCAGTATGGGATTTGCACGAATGACCAATTGTGATTACCCTTAACAATGAACCCAATCTCAAGAAAGGGATTACTTGGAGAAGAGGTTGCACGCAGTAATTCCTCTCCTTTGACAAGCTATGCCATTAAATGTTTTGGTGGTACTGACAACATTCGCAATAGTGGTTGAAGGTGCATAGAAGATGCACACACTTTAGGTGCATAAACAATAGTGTTCATGTAAGTTATGTGGAAGACTTCAAGAATAATAACTCTGGTTGCCACTGAGGGTAAGTGTGGACCAGGAACTGTTCCTTGGGGTACGCCGGATGGTCTGCCCACATCCAAAGTCCATTCAGACAGACATTTACTCCATTTCACTTGAATATTATTCTGTTCACAAATCACGTCACTTCCTCAACAAAGTGGAAGAGAGGTTTGCAGCATCTATGCACTGATACACATTTACATACTTCGGATTTTCGTGCAAGTTACCGGTTACCACGGCCAATGTGCAAGAACTAGAATTGACGCAAGTCGCCAGTAGTCGATGTTTGCCTGCCGGTGCAGCTCTTTATCTGTTTGAAGTTGCATGCGTTAATTCCGGTTGTGCTGACAAAACAATAAGGAAACATATAAAGCAATATTAATATAATAGTGTTTTGGGTGGGTTTTGATACTTTTTACAGCACTTTGCAATTATTTTTTTTGTTTATTGGCTTATGGGGAAAAACAAGGAAATTCCACTTCACCCTTTACGAAACCACACTAAACTGCTACGCCAAACAGCAGATAAATATGTTAAACTGTTCAAAATAACCCATCGCTGTTGCAATTTTATTGTGCATTTCTTAGCACTTCGAAATTATGGATTTAAAGGACAACGAATGTTTAAAATGTCAATCTTGAAGTAGGACGCAGCTTATGTATGATTCTGACTTCACTTACTTGCATATGAGCAATAGACCTCTCTTCCACTTTGTGGATCACATTGACAGTAGAAGAAAAGATTAAATCCGACGTACTTCAAGTAACACACTGTAATGGAAAGGGAGAAAATCGGAAATGATAGGAAGAGAGGTTTTGTTTTTAAAATTTAATGAATTACTATAAACCACTCAAGGTAATATTCATTTGCATTAAATCACGGATTTTCGTAACGCCACGCAACTGAGTGACCTTCAGCAATTTCGACTTTTACTACCCCGAATTCAAAGAGGATGTCCGTGTTTCGCATTAGCATCCATTTTTTGAGGTGGAATGATCTATGAACTATGCTTCCACCTGCTTTGCACCTTGACCATAATTCATTATTTTCAGGTGAGTGATTGTTCGCTCCTAACAGGTCTAGATAGCTGCTAATCCGAAAACACGACATGATTCCTTTATAGATGATGTGAAATCTCTGTTTACAAACACAGTTAGCACCTGGTCTACTGACATGTTAGAGGTGCGAATAAATGCCCATACAGTTACACAACAAAACCATTCAATAGATTTATTCACGCCTGATTGAGCGCGAATTTTTTAAAAAAGCACAAGCCCTGTCAGGTGCGCACGCACACTGCCGTGCAGTGCCTTGTCGTTGCCCGGCGTTGACGTCATATGTCACCTCATCAAGAGAGTTCAACTTGTTTCAACATTAGTTGTTGAATGAAACGGTTTCTTTAAATACAGTGGCTACTCGTCAGGTCATCCCCTACACACAGTATAAAGTTAAGTATACCTTATAAATATATCTTAATCGAGGGTTGACAAACAGAATGACGTAACTCAAAACTGAAAGGAAATATTAAAGATTTCTTTAATTCTGCTAAACTGCTTTTGAGGAATGCGATGTTTAATATTTCTACTAGCAAATCTATTCATTACTCAAAAGTTAAATCATCTCATAAGGCAGTTACACATATTTCCTGTAACCAACATTATATAAACAAAGAACATTTTAATATGAACAGCATAATTAAGAAATTCCTTAATATTTCTTTTCAGTTGAGTTACGGGACGTCCTTCTGTTTGTTCAACCCTCGCAATAGAGTACTATTTATAACGACATAATATGTTAACTCTATTTTCTTTATTCCAATTTCAGTAGGTATACCCTTTAAGTATAGCTAGTTTATCTATGCTGTTTTGCTTGCCACGCCTCTTGATGCATTCAGAGGTTCATTCATCGTGTGGAGCGAAGATTCTGGGATACGTTTGGGGGAATTCTCGCTACTCTTTGTGAAGTCTTCCATCTCTAAAGTTTTTGCTGGTGCAAAGGGCTAATTGTTTTTGCATCAAGCACTTGTCACCCAAGTTCATCCTAAATATGTTCAATGGGTGAAAGGTCTGGGCTTTCGTCGCCCTGACCCTGGAGACAAACAAGTTTCGGCAACCAAAAATTATTCTTCTTTTCTTCTTGCATGTGTATGGTCTCGCATTCTCGTGGCTGGAAGGACCGTCGTTTTCTCGTCTTATGATAGAAACTACAAGTTTAAGACTTCATCATCGTCCGTGTAATACTACCATCAACCAGGAACGACCCCCATCATACACGTCATTTTTCCTTTATGCAGATGTCAAGGTACCATCCGAAAGACAACCTGTCGACTCTAACCGCCATTATTGAATCCAGCATGAAATCGACTATCATCAGTAAACAAGAACGTTATCATTTTTTGTGTTCGCCTGCCTTAAGCATAAAACACATAGGGATCAACTTTCACGTTTGTCCCTGTTGTTGTCTGTTGATGATGTTGTCTGTTGATGTTGTCTGTTTTTGTTGTCTGTTTGAAAAGGGGATTAACATTTACCTATATAATCCGCATACTTTGAATGGATTTCATATTGTACTTGACGTTTTCTTTTCTGTGATTTTTGAAATGACGTCATATTAATATGCATAAAATATAGTAAAATGCTCAGAAAAATGGCCAGCCATCGATTTTGTTGTTTCAAAGTGGGCTTTTGGATATAAATAGAATAATTAAACATAGAAATAAACATGAAGGCCCACGTTGAGCCAGCTTCCTTATAATAAGGCCCTGAACTATTAGTGTACAATGGGGCCCTCTGAAACCAATTTGCCATTGGATTTTTATTGACAATCATGCTGTTTGCAGATGGTAGTCAATGTAATCCTCTTATTTTCTGCATGACTAATTCTCCTCTATAGGGTTTAGTGCAACTTTTAAAACCTGGGGTGGGTTCGGTCAAGTGGGCATAACTACAACAATACTCGGTCGATCACTACAAATGAGGTGTCAAAATACGCGCAAATAAACACCGCTTCCAATTATATCCCAAAATGTACAATACGAAAAATGCTTTGAACATAACAGACAAATTTCAGGGGTGGGGTGTTACTTTTTGGGGTGTGTTTATATGCTCTTATATAGAGTTAGAAGTAAAGGTATCGAGAAAAAAAATGATTTCAAATTTGACCAAAGAGTTTCAGTAAAGGCTATAGACGATGGAGAGTTTCTTCACAAGAATTACAACAGGTACACAAGTGTGAGTCAGTGATACCAATATTTTACAGGAATTTGTTTACAGGCAGATACATGTGCCGATATTGATGTTGATGCTGGAAATATCTTAAATTTTGCAGAAAGTTTAATATCAAAGAACAATAGGTAATTTCTCAAGGGAGTACATCTCCTGGAACTCTTTGTAGTAAAGTACTAGTCACCAATATCTTTCGTAAGATCTGTAAGAGACTTTGGAGGTTAACTTTAAGTGCCGAGTAGATTTCAAATTTATGCAGAATATTGCAATTGTAATTGTGTTTTGGACACTCCAAATTCTTGAACCAACCAAATTGATTTAAAAATATAATAAATCAGTTTTATTATATGAAATTGAGATCATTTGAGCACAAGGCTCATTTGTTTGCGTTTAAAGGGTATTTCTGACCTTGGCGTCCACGACAACATGCAACGTATCCATGATGTAAATCAATGGAAATCTTCAGAAATTGAGTTCACTCTCACGTGGCGACTAATGTCAGAATTAAAAGAAGCGTTGCACTTCAACGATGATATGTCCTCACAGTGAAGACTCATGTGAAGGGCACATGTGGTGCAGTGGATCAGCGCTCGCCTCATAAGCATAATGTTGTGGGTTCGACCCCCGCTGTCGCCAATGTGTTGTGCACTTGGGCAAGGCACTTTACCTCGCTTGCCTCTCTCCACCCAGGAGTATAAATGGGTACCGGCATATGCTGGGAATGCAAAACAGACTCGCTGTGCAGGAGGAGTGGCGAACCCTCCACAGCAACATTATGAGCGAGTCTGGCCCAAACGCCAATCACAGAGATATGGGCACTCCGCCTGCGGGTGCACCATTTGCATTTTGAAGACTCCAACATGACAGCATGGAATAATATATCAACCATATAAATCCATGGAAATCTTCTTCCGAAAAGCAGTCCTGAAGATAACCTTGTCCAGCAGTTCAAGACACAAAAAATCAGCAGTATTCCAAAAGGTATCTCCACAAGTCCAACTGTGGCATATGTCTACTTTTAGGACGAGAAACTGGAATCTGATGACAGCGGACAAAATAGCTTTATTTTTTCAGCTCCTGGTATACTCCACCATTCAACCACACCGGAGATCCACAGCTAACCACTAGCCCCGAGTCTTTCCAGTGAGGTCAATATGTATTTTTCTCTAGTTAGGTTTCCCCAATATTTCCCCATGAAGTGGTGTTGGCTGTGAGTTAGCTTTTTTAAAATGAAAAACCAACCATAATTGAATACGGCCCTGTTAATCGAGAAATTAGTTAATAGCTCTTTGATCCTATAGGTTATACACCACTAGCTATGTAAAAATGGCAACTTTGAGCATGTTTCCTTCACATTTAAAACTCTCACATTAAATACTCTCACAGAGGAAATACCCAATTTGTTCAACATAATGGTGACCATTTTTTTAGTAAAGTATCACTAAACTCGCAGCACATCAGCCCGCCCTTCACAAGATACTCTATAGTCGCTACGGCTAGTAGTGGGCAAATCGATGTGAAATGGATGAGCGCGGAGTAAATTGCCTCAAATTTACTGCCACTATTTTGAGAAATTATACCAGTCTACACATTTTTTTCAGATGCCATGCAAGAAAGTAGTCCATCCAAGATTTTTGATCCTTACGGCCAGGGGTGCAAAAAGTCATTTTTTCCTCAGGAGCAAGATTTTGGCCTATCGATTTCCTCAATGTGACCGATCCCCTCCTCTTACTCTTCATTCCTCCCCTTCCTTAAAATGGACATAAACCGCAGGTGAAATGTTAAAAAACCAAATGGGTATGATATTGTGTTTGTTTTCAATACATAGTCATGTGCATAATTTTCTGAGTGGGAGGGCCACAAAGGTAATTTCACATAAGCGAAACACCACATTAAGCAGGTGAGGTGCAAGGGCCACGAGCCCGTCCTGATATGACCCGGCGTGGAGTCTGAAAGGGGGCGCCGGGGCAAAAGCCAGCAGTTCCAGTCCGGACCCCCCCAGAAAACTTTTGATTTTTAAGCTATTCAAAACCTTTCAAGATGACCTTGTGAAGAATAAAGTAGAAAATACTTTTTCTTGTCGATATGACTCTACCTTCATCTTCCATCCACGATGATTGACCTCAATCTTAAGTCCTCACCCCTGTGTTATGAAGCTTGGTGACTCAATCACTGATGGTCAACTCAGATAATCATATACTTAGGCAAAAAAAATGGTTTGTCCTCCATAAGATGACGCGCGCGTTGTAAATTTCGCCGAACATTGGAAAAAAACGTTATGCGTAAACTTTTTTTATTTTTTTCAAAAAAAAAAGTCATGAACTCCAAATTTGGTTGAAAACTGAATTGGGAAAATGCACGATTCACGCAATCTGCGACTCTCGGCAGTGAACTGAATATTCTTACGTTGACTGGAGTGCATAGACGATAACTTACTGGGCCCAGAGTGCGAAGTGAAAACACTCCACCCCCAAACGAGTAATGGCAATATACTTCCGTAAAGGTGTGCAGGGCTCCGATACGGGTGGGAAACTGGGCGGCACCTAAAGTGGCGTTAGCGTCGCAGATCGCCAAAAACCAAAATTGATGACCCCCATGCATTAAATTACATATTAAAGTTTTATCGATGTGCAAACCTCGTGATATATGATTCCTTGCAAAATCTTGACGCTTCAGTTCAAAATCGCGCATTCAACACAGTATATTCATGATATTTACGTGTATTTCAATGCCGCAAGGCACCTTAGTAGTTACTGGTGTGAGGGTCATAGGTCACTTGCAACGTCGCGTATATACATGTGCTTCGGAAGGTAATGATGGATTACATTTATTCTTCAAAGTAAGTTGAATCTGCAACGATAAAACAAAATGGTCTTCCACAAAACTGATAAGAACCAAAACTCTTAAAGAATATTGCAATGAAATTCTTGTTGGGGGAAATCATGTGTGGATCTGAGGCAGGAAACGCTGAGTTGTACTACCATGGAATGCAGAATTCGATTACCATGGTGGATGTACAAGCAGGGGTGAAAGTTGACGTAGTGGGTGCTTGCACATTGATATTTTATGCCGAGCACAAAGAGTTGAAAATTAAAAAAAAAAAAAAAAAATACAGCATACGCATTACTTTTCAAGCCCACTTCATTCAGCTTGAGGACAAAAACTTATTTTTTTTTGCCTTATTAAATCTACTTATTTCTCCCTCGAAAAACTAACATTTTAGAGTGTGAACATGATTTCCTGGTTCCTCTTTTCTTTCTCGTGCGAAAACGAATTTGTGATTATTGGAAGTGCCTGTGCCTATATAGGGCTAAAGGTTTAGCTTCAAAGTTAACATGGTTAATGGGACATTTTGGTTACGTTTAATTCTTTCCAATCTGTGTTTAGATATGTGTATGTCATGTGTGTTTCAAACGTTGGCTTCACAATTCATTGTTCACCAAACCCATTCCTCGCATATTTTTGCGAGTCCCCCTATTCCCCTTCTTTGTCCACATATAATTGTGTAACACAGCTGCACTATCCTCAGCCTGACTGAATTATCTGAGCAACGTTATAAGCCGTTTGCACGGAAAGTGTAAGCATATCATGCCTAATTTTCTGTCTTGATATCCATAATACCCATGTTTGCAAACCCTTTAATTCTCTTTCCTCATATTTTCTTAGGTTTCGTCCTAACAATTTCTGATAGATTCTTTTCCTCCACAGTATGATTCCTAGGTTGCTTTATGCAATTTCCCTGGATTTTATGTTCTCACATTTACCTTAGATTTCCTTTCCAACATTTTCTTCTGGGTTTCTTTCTCTAGTTCTCCTAATTGCTTTTAATCACATATTGCACGTGTTCCCCCCCACATCATACAGGTTCATTCCACATCTAAAGTTTTTCCCACATTTCTCCTAAGCTTCTTTCACTCACATTCTTAGATTCCTTTTTCCTCACATTCCCCAAGGGTTCTTTTCATCACATTTCTCCAAGGTTTCTATGCCTCAGGTTTACCCTAGGTTTTCTTACTATAGAGTTCCTCTCACCTGTCGAAATGGCTATTAAGAGACTCTTGACCATTTTATCTTTTCGCCGATTTTTATTTTTCCTTTTTATTTTCCTCTTTGTCCCTTTTTCTTACTGTTTCTTCTTTCCTTTTTCTTTATTTATTCCTCAAGATTTGTACGCTTAAGTTTGACCCTTTGTTCATTTCCCCAATTGAGCTCTGATTTCCTGTGAGAGGCGCTCCCAGCTCCAGCACTTTTGCACCCCTTGCTTACGGCAACCAGGTTAGTGGTGTAAAACCGATACTAATATACAAATTGTTTCTTATATTTTAAACAATGGCATTGGGCCACGGACAAGTCTGACAACTAATCGTGGCGGCCGTGGGGACATTGGAAGAACTATCGCCTTTGCGAAAATAGAAAAAAATGTTGACATAAGGGAAATGTTGACACAAAGGCATACAAAGGTCATTAACTGGCATGTTAGAGCACGCCCCCTTCCCAATCCATAGCACTGACCTCTACACATGGATAGCGGGCTGGTGCACCGTTGAATAGCCGGAGATTGAAACCACGGGAAGTTGCATTTTGCCCTGCACAATGTGGCTTCACCTTGTTATTGTCCTAGTAATTTTGTATAACAATAGAACACTTTCACACGTCTGTGAGTTAGACATGATTTAGTTAGTATGATTTAGACATTCAGTAAAGGGTGATGGTCAAAGAGGTTCTATATAGATAGAGAGGCAAACGGTTACGTAATCTTTAGAAATACACCGTCTCGCATGTTTTGCCGACCACAAAGAAAACCTAGAGTACCAACAATAGAAAGCAATGGCTGCAAAAAAAAAAAAAAAAAAAATCGTGGCCGGCCGTGGGGACATTGGAAGAACTATCGCCTTTGCGAAAATAGAAAAAAATGTTGACATAAAGAAATGTTGACACAAAGGCATACAAAGGTCATTAACTGGCATGTTAGAGCACGCCCCCTTCCCAATCCATAGCACTGACCTCTACACATGGATAGCGGGCTGGTGCACCGTTGAATAGCCGGAGATTGAAACCACGGGAAGTTGCATTTTGCCCTGCACAATGTGGCTTCACCTTGTTATTGTCCTAGTAATTTCGTATAACAATAGAACACTTTCACACGTCTGTGAGTTAGACATGATTTAGTTAGTATGATTTAGACATTCAGTAAAGGTGATGGCGCTATGGCGGATTATCTAATTGACAATATCCAAGAACTGTCCATTAGAAAATATATTATAGCGCCACCGTTATGTTGAGAAGTGTATAGCTAATATTGGAACTAGTATTCGCTTATTTTGATGTAAAATCCATAAATACACTTATTTAACACTGAAGAACATAAGGAGGGCTCCTGGGGAGCCTTTTTTCACTCCGCGTATTTTAACGCTGCAATATATTTGGTTTATACTTTTTGTATTTGTATAACTTCTGTTACGCTTGCATTGACGCAAAAAAAAAAAAAATCATCGGGTCGTTTTATATGTTGCTGTGCTGGGTCGTTTTATATATTTTATATGTTGCTCGGCCATAAGGAAGAACAGATGAATATTTAAGTTTACCTATGAATATCGACCCAGGGTAAAGAATAAACTGAAACTGAATAAATAAACAAACAAGCGTTAATTAGCATAGGTCCTACAGCATTAACGGAAATGCCCATGACAAAATTGAAAAAAAAAAAATAATCGAATTACTGTGATTCTGATTTTTATAGTGCATACAACTAGTTGGGTTGCCTCTTGGTGCATAACACGTTCTGACTGCAGACATACCCATTCATATAAATATTAGCTTCGTCTACAATGTATGTTTCTCGTGCCATCATGCGAGGTCGTTTAACCAAACATTCATTGGCAGTAGTGAGGACTTCACGATCTTCACCGATCGAAGGCCCTGGCGCTTCTGAATCTTGTTCGGGTGATATCTGAGATCTTTCATCGTCCGGTTGAAACTGGACTTGCTCATATGCAGCGGGTTTTTCCTGCATTTATTCTTTTGTGCCATTTTGAGGAAGGCTCTTTAGTGGGTGGTTTAGTGGGTATTAGCGCATATACAATAGCAAATGGTCTGTGAGCTGAGGCTGCGTGTTTTTTCAAGTTTGATAAAATGCATGGCGAGTAATGTCAACATCCTTGCCTGTCTGTGCAGGGGGAAGTGAAGCTTAAACGAAAATGATTATTTTAAATATACTCCCCTTTCAGTAAGGTGTCCATTAATTATTGTTTGAAGTTTTTTACGCCATTGGTCCCTCTAACAAACTTGATGAAAAGCCCTGCAGTGTTGAGACCATTAGATAACCCATTGACAGATTTAAGGCCGTTTCGTTATCTCTGAACCTTAACACTTAACTGCATAAGGGTTTGCACTTCCGTTAGTACATAACGGTGGGGAAGTTCTAGGGACCCCCATAATATAAACTTTTCCCCAAAAGGATTTGTGATGAAATCCACACCTGTTAGAAGGCTTCAAAGACATCAAACAATAAAAAAAAACAAAAACTGAAGAAGTTGTTCAGTAAGGAAATAGGGGCAAACATGATTTTAATTTGTCAAATGTGCGAAAAAGACAATTATTCGTTTCGCATTTTCTACGGCACTGATGACGTAGGACTTGTGAACATTGTTTAATGAGTGACGCGACCGGAACTACTAATAAAATAATAAGCACAAATAGAAATGCCTCGTGCCATTGTGATATTGTTTAGGTTAACTTGTATAAGTTACCATAGGTTTCCTACAGTAAACCGTTTGCGATGTATATAAAAAATATTTATGACACAATTGGCTACGTACTTTCCAATATTTTTTTTTATTAATTATTTACGTTGTATATGTCACTAGGTGTATGCATTTGGAAAATCGGAATCAAGTTACTCTATTAAGAGATTTTTAATTTTTGATGGGCACATAGGGGGGGGGGGGGCTCCATAGGACCCATGCTAATTAACGCAAACAAAAAAACGGAAGCGATGATTTGATTTTTTTTTGCCACCAAAATGCAAGGAACTATAAGTTAGGACAAATCAAAAATATAAACCAAGTATATTGCAACGTTAAAAACGCCGGCCGAAAAACAAAAAAGGGGTCTCTGGAAATCCACCCTTATGCAGGTAAGTGTAAGGTCATGGCCCGATTGTAATAGCCTCGTCCCAGAAGAAGCACGATTTCCGGAGTGTTTGAAAAATTTTGCCATCAGAAGAAAGCTACTATTTTTTATTTACCTGTGAATTGAAATCGTTAGGGCTAAATGATGTTTGGTTTGGGGAGTTCTGGCGAAAGTTGACTTCATTTTGGTCAACAAATATTGGTTTTACACAGCACTAAATGGGGCTCACAAAATCACGTTTCGAGCTGTTCACATACAAAACGGATTAAAATATCGGCGCGAATTTTACGATGGGTTTTTGGGTGAAGGCCATTTCTATCAAAGATGAAAACTTTAATAGCATAAATCGGGACCATCCCCCTGTAAGGTACAGACTAGAAAACAATAAGATTGATAACTACAGGTCTACGTGAAATACTCACAGATCGCATTATTAGAGACCGACAACGGGAACGACGTGCACGGAGCGTAACATCATATTTTCTGCTACCACTCAATGAAGAAGAAAGAATTAGTGATAATAAAAAGATTCTCACGAAGAACATGGGATTTACATGCGTGTCAGGCTGAAGTATGAAAACAAAAATTCGTAACCAGAATGTATTTTTAATAGTTCCTTTTTTGATAAAGATTGCAATAACGAAATTACAACATTACACATTTTAGAGTTGTCCCAAAGGTACCGTATTATGTAGCAATATCAGAATTGAAATGGTGACTTTTTTTCTGATATTTCGTAGATCGAGGTCGTGTTTTTAATGTAATGCTATCACTGTGACGAATACGTAGATTAAATTACGCATATCACATCCAATCAGTGCGGTAAATTTAAATTAAAACTGCACGGACCGGCCGAAGTTTCGCATTAGCCAATTCTTGTCGTACTGGGTTCATATTTCTGTGTCCGATTTTATTGGGAATGTAATATGGTAGACATGTGAAGTTCCTTGTTTAAGCTATCGCAGTGGATGTTCATTACTTCTTCCTTATACCAAATAGTAGGGTTATAAAGAGAATCCCATTCTAGATAGGAAGTTTGGGCAAGGAGGTTTGAAGATTGTGTTTTACATTTTATAGTTTTGGAGGTTGCTGAATCAGAATGTTTGGGTCCAACTCTGGGAAATGTTGGGGGGACCCTTGTAAAATAAGGGGGGTCAATTAGTACAGGGTAAATTGAAATCAAGTCAAAAAGATGATAGTTTGTCTAGGTTCTGACTTTTAGTTTTACACACAGGTTACAGATCTTTTAGGTTAAGATCATCCTGGGGGTAAACCTTACCCAGTGATCTCCGATTTTGTTGAAACTGGTGTCAAAGTTGTCTTGCATTATTGTTCAAAAGTGGATTTGGTTTGTAATTAGTGGGTCTACCCATAACAAAGGGTCTACCATGTAATAGGTAGTCACCAAAACTTTACCTCAAATATATACAGAGCTGACCAAAGATTTAAAACACTTTTTCTGCTTCAGCATGACCAGAGCAATAATGTGACACCAGTTTCAACAATCTGAGCACTGGATATTTTTTGGCCCCCGGGGGACCTTAGACCTATCAGGGCTGTAGCCATATAACAAATGGAGGGAACCTATACAAACTATTACCTTGTTTTAAATCCTTAGGATGAGACAAAGCATTGGTGACATTTTAAATCACATTTGAATTGATTTGTAATTACCCCTGTACTAATGTTCCCCCTTATTTTATAAAGTTCCCCGCATTTCCAAGGTGGAAAAAAATTCTGATCAGCACCCTCCCCAAACTAAGAAAAAACATATTCAAACTTCTTCCCCAAAAACTTCTAGAATGGGAACGTTTATAACCCTACTAAAAACACTGACTGTTGTAAGGCTCTGTTGCCAAGTACCTTTTATACGGTGAGATTTATTTAAAGGCTCACTCAGAGAATTCCCGATGAGGGCACACTCATTTTGCAAAAAAATCGTGTTTTTTGCATATACCACTAAGGCTTGTCCATATCACTGTGTGAAATATACTAAGCTAATCGAAGTCCTTCATAAAGAAAATCACAACTTTGTTATTAAAATTTGTTATACACGGTATCCTATGCACTTAGGGCTATGCATAAAGGTTTACTGCACAGAAAAACGAAACATCCGATTCATCTCTAATTTTAGAATTAAGCATGTAGATTAATGTCTTTATTTCTAGTTGTCTATTTTTAATTTTACACAAAAACATATTATATTTCGAAACTCTGAGTCAGCCTTTAAGCTTAACATAATTTGTGTGGATGCATAAGTAGGGTCATAATTCATGCTGTTATGAGCTCAAAGTGGAATATTACCAAAGATAATTTTCACGCTTAAAGAGAGCAAGAAATAAATGGAAGTGACTATTCGCCAGGCTAGTCCGGCGAATACTGTTGTGAAATCATTTAATCGGACAAAAATTATTGCGGGCGCTATTTATAGTATATCTATCATAATCAAAATAGTATTATCGGTTTATTCCGAAAGTTATGTAGGATTAAAATAATTAAATCAATCATCACCCACATCCTCCCTCGGCTAGTGTAAGTGGATAAGAGCATCGATTTATAATGCAGATATCACAGGTTCGAATCCAACCCAGCTTTTTCAAATAAAATGTATTTCAATATTATTTGTAGAGTAAGAGAAATATTACTATAACGATTCGCGGCTGAATAGGAGTGGGGAAAAGTTTTGGATTATATCCATTAGGTGAAAATAGGGAAGAAGCATTTTAATCTACCCAAGAAGTCGCTTCGCTTGCTTAACCAAAGAAAGTGACTTGAAAGGAAAAGTAACCAAAATAATTGTGGTATGTGACATTCTGAATTGATTTTTTTAGTTTTAATACAATTGATTTAATAAAATCATTACACATCACTTCACGGTACTTGACTTCATCATCTATGTAGACTGAGCAGCAGGCGATCGCAAAGTTTCCTCCAGTCACTTCTGTGTTTTTTGGGCCAAGTTGGAGATAGCCTTTGGTTGCAACTATGTTGTTTGTGTCACCCAAGAGCTTTTGGATGTAGGAGAGATATGAGTTCTCTGTCGGCCTGGCTTCCTCTTGCCATGTGTTGGTGTGTAGAAGCATATAACCTACTAGCTCTCCCTCTGGAATCCTTAGAATATGACCAAGAAAAAGTAAGCTGTCTCAGTCTTACTCGGTTGAATCAGAGGCTCCGTGCCTGTAGCAGCATAGATTGTGGCATTTGGGAAACGATCAATGCGCTTGAAGTTCAGAATGATTGTAGCAAACATGTGCGAAAGAATTGACCTTACTCTCCAAATTGTTTGTCGCACCTAGTTTCGCAGCCATACAAAAAATCCTGCACGCATGTTGTGTTGAGGAGGCGTACTTTCATTTCGCATTGGTATACTTCTCCATATGCGCTCCAACCTCCAAAATGGCTGCCCAGGCAAGGGCTTTTTCGTCTGTTAAGGTCTGTAGAACTGGAAGCCATCATGACAACCAAGATATTTGAAGTGGAGGACATGGTTGATTGGCCTCGCCTAAACTTTAAGCAGTGGAGTGGTGGTGCGTTGGGTAGTCATTGTACTCTGTTTTTGCACCACTGATTATAAAGGCCCAGTTCTCTGCGATGCACTGCTGTTTGATAACTGTGCTGAG
>JAMKCH010002856.1:0-36090 GCA_023653785.1 Ophioderma brevispina | reverse complement strand
GTCTCTTTGGTTCGTTTCATGATTGAAGGGTGGTCAGTAGTTTTTGTTACTTGAGTAGGCCACCAGTTCCGCAATTGGTATTGATTATTTGTCAGGTGCAACGAGATATTTCACACCAGGTGTCCCGAAAAAATGTTAAAATTCTAATTTTTGCACTATTGTAAAGCTTTCCATCCATCAAAAATATCCCCATCTGACAATGTTGTCTGAAAAATGTTCTCTGGTACAAAATTGTGAAATTTCCTAATTCGTATAGGAGCAATACGAAATTCAGCCTTTGTTTTATATTTAAAATACAAATCAAATCGCCTTTTTTCTCTCTCTTAAGACATTTTCTGTAGCAATATTTATGGTAAGAAATCTTTTGAGTGTCCTAATCATATGAAATTACTATTTTATGACACAATATCTGGGTGCCTCAAAGTCTCCCGTTGCACCTTTAACACCACGATTGCCCCTGACTACCATGTGGTGCAAAGTGGTTTTGAATATATTTTCTCTACACAGCCGCCATTTTGTTATTTGAGCTCTGTTTTTATCGTCATTTCACCGGTTGTGACAAAATATGGTAGTAATCAATATTTTAAACGAATTTGAATTTGTCACCCTTTGAGAAATTTTAAGCCAAAAAGTGTCCAACCTTGGTATGAGCAACGATTTTAAATAAATATATAGTTTATGGGTTTAAATTTTTGTTTGAACTAACATAAGTGGTTCATGTACATTTCGTATATAAGCTTTCCGGGAGTTGGTGGCGGGAGAGGGTGTCCCATCCCGCGCAAAGCGCGAAACCTTTGCGATGTGCGCTTTCCAAAACCATTTTCCCATGCAAATTTGATAGAAACCATTGCAATACTGCTTATTATAGTATGATCAACGGTTTTTCAAAAGTAAAATATAGTTGATTGGTTAACATTTGTTAATATAAATGCCGTGTTCACTGGATAGTACGCATATGTATATCGAGCTGCGGGTAGAGTGCGGGCAAAAGTGCGTAACTCAATATAATGTTCACTTTCCAAACCATGTTTTTCATGGCAATTTGATGGTACAATAACGAAGTTTATAATGCTTGACCAACCGTTTTGCAAGCAAAATCCAAATCAAAGAGTTTTTTTTGCCTGATGTAATGCCGTCGCAACGCAAGCCATGTTGCCACTTAAATCGATGCGGGTGCGTGGTGCGGGCGAAACTAGAGTAGGGTTAGTCCGGGGAATGCCAACCCCATTCGATTAAAGCCAATAAGCCCACTCCTAAACCATGTTGGTAAGATAACCATGTCGATAAAAAGTGTAAGCAAAACTCTAACTATACACGTGTTTTCTTTACTCAAACCTGTTAGAAAAGAAGTTATGATCAAAAACACAAAAATGGCGTCGTTCGGGATTACCCGAAACCTCACGGCTAATGTCTAACGTGGTTGAATTTTTCAATGGCAGCCACTTGGGGATAAAAAATAGCATATTTTTGTTCTAGCAATTATAAAGTTTATTAATATAATATATATTGAAAAGTCTCTGATGAGAGTATCCAATTATGTAGATGAAGATGCGCACACACCCCCACATTATACTGGTTGCCATTGGATAACGGGTCGTTCGGGATTCCCCAAACCAGGGGATGTTTGTAATCGCTACTTCTCATAAAACTTCATCATGACGTGCCCCTGTGTAATGCTTTTAATGTTAAGGATCCATAAGTCCTCATTAAACTAGTAAAACCCCTTTCTCTCTCTTCTGGTAGAGGTGATATGCCATAAGGAAATCTATGTTCCGAATATTTTCATTTTCACTAAAAAAGTGTTTTTTGTTTTTTTGTATTCTCGCGAGAATGTGCGAGATTTCAATATTGGTCGTTTACATGGCCAAAGGCCAGCGAACACCATAGGGTGGTAGCCGGTTCCTCTCTTTCACAATTATAGCGAAATAGCCTGCGTTCGGGATGACCCCGAGTTCGGTATTACCCGACTCTCCCTATTGTTTTCAAGGCAATATTTTTACTAAATTGATAGACACAATTTCAAATTGAAAGAAGTTAGGCCTAATTATAATAATAATAGGCCTACTTTGAGGAACGGTCTGAAAAAGATAAACGTAACTGGTGTTAGACAATTTTGAAGTGAAGCACGTCAAAGTTGATGCCAGGGCCGTTTTCAGGCATTTGCTCGTCCGGTGGTGAATTCCAACCCCCCCCCCTCATGAAGTATAATGGTGCGTTCCTAAGGGCCGGGAAAATTGTGTTTTCTGGATGACTCTCGTGGTTAATGTTCATATCAAGCGACGCGAGCGCCTAGGGGTGTGGAGGGTGTCCCCCTCCCGCGCGAGCAGCGCGAAACCCTTGCACTGTTCGCTGTCCAAAAACGCATTTTCTCCTGATCGAAACAATTTGAAATTGTAAGCTGTGTTCACGTTATAATTGGTTTGATCAAATTAACAAGTTAAAGTGTTATGTACATCATGTAACATGTTCGTGGAGAGTTACTATATCAAGCGACACGAGGTGAGAGTGCGGGAGGCTCGAATCCTTTGCAATGTTCGCTTTCCCAAATACATTTTTCTCATGCCAATTTTGACAATTTTAAACATGCATGGTGTCCCTAAATAATGGGTGGAAAGAGTTTCCATATGTACCCCCTTTTAAAATCCTAGAGGAAACAAACCAAGATAGGCCCTCCACTGAAATCGGGTCTATAACTACTTAGGTGCCAACGCAGATTTTTGGGCATCCACATATTGTGGTGTTACTGTGTGATTTCATATAAACCCGATATGTTTCTTACTTTGTATTTGGCTACAGAAATGCGTTGAAAGTGGAAAACAAAGGCGATTTTGATTTGCTTAATTTCAATGTAAAACAATGGGCTTCAGACATAGTAATCAAAATTTCCCACAATTTTTGACCAAGAAAATCTCAGATAAGTCCTTCCACATGGGGATGTTTTTTTATATAGAACGCTTACATTAGTGCAGAATCAGAATTCATCTTTTTCGGGACACCTGTGAAATCTCTCTTTGCGAAGCGCGAAAATTTGGAAATTTATGTTACAATATAAGTAGGCTCAGTATCATTGTCGCATTGATTTTTTTTCGGCGTGTTGGAGGAGGGACGAGGGCTCCCTTGGATCCGCATCATACCCATATTTAATTATTTTAAAACAATCGAAACTTTCAATTTCCACCTTTTCGCACGATCTCCCTTCCCCTCTTTCTCTATCTCTTCCTCTCTCCCTTCCTTTCTCTATTTCTCTCCCTTTTTGCTCTCTCTCTCTCTTTCTGCTCGCTTCTCTGGGGTGTCTGGAAACACAGACACCCCTCTTTCTCTCGTTTAGTTTGCTTCTCTAAAGGGTGCGGCGATCGCCGCACCTGGCGCATACCTTGCGCCGGCCCTGTCATGTAAGGCCAGGAAAATCATATAATTCCATAATATCCAGATCGTTTTCAAAACACGTGCTGTTTCCTGCCATGACTTGCGCTCTTCTTCTGCGTTGTTTATAAATGTTGCTATGGATGGAACACTGCGTACACGCGCGCGTGAGCTGAAAACACACTATTTCGTCATCCGCGGTATGACGTAACATGGCAGTGATGATGCTAGAGCCGCCCGCGCACGAGGCTCGATTTTTACGCTGCTAAGGGGCACATACAAAATGGGCTGCCTTTGAAACACGTGCCTTTAAGTGGGATGCCCCTGCCTTTCCTAGAGCAGTGAAATTTACAGGGAGAGAATTTTGAATTCATGGTCTTTAAAATATCTTCTTTGAACCTAGATCTACAATGTCAGTTTTTGCAAATTAAATTTTGAAATACACGTGGTTTTTGTTTTTTCTAACGCAGCCCCGTGCACAGAATCGGGATTTCACGCGGTTACACATAAGGTCGCCGTATCACACCGCTTAAACGGTTTCTCATCCATTTTATTATTATAAGTTAAATAGAAATAATGCTCACTTAAATGATACCAAAGCATATCTCTAGATAAACATTCGCCCACAAAACTACACAATCCACGCGCAAAAATTTGAGGTTTTACTAAGAACTATAGCGGTGTTGTACTTTCCATGGCGAGGGATTTTGTACTGTGTTCCCCTTAATAAACTTTTTTTTTTAGGTCACCCCCCCCCCCACAAAAAAAACCCCGCCCCCCCCCCCCCCCCCCAAAAAAGACCCCCCCCCTCTCATAGACTTGTAAGACAATTCCACTTCTATCATGGGCTCGATCTCGAGTAACCTTTGCGTTACACAAAACGAGAGTTGCACAGTATGTTTGCAATACCCGGCTTCTTGTAATAATCAAATTTGATTATACTTTACCGTTAATATTTTTACGATATTTTAGCAATTTCTCGTTCGCAGTAATGTCGCTACTAACATATTCCCGCGGAACTGGGATATGCACGTGTTTATTAATCCGCCAGTAAGAGCAAAGAGTTTTAAATCAACCCTTTTTTTCTTTCCGAATATATATCCCATTCCAAAATCGGAGATTCAATTTTTAATAGGAAAATATGCGTCAAATAGTATCAATAGCCAGGTTTTACCTCTCGAGCTTCGGGACTATTGCTGTGATAATTTTGCCGGAAGTGTTTCTCCAAGTTTCTCCAAAAGTGTAATAGCGGTGTACACCCTTACATTAGGATAACCTTCCGCCAGTTAAAATGCACAAGTTTTTAAGTCCCTTTTTTTAAGATGGAATTGAGTCAAAGAAATCAAATCAAACTAAATTGTATATCAGAAAAATATAAAAATTAAAGTGGCACACTTATCAAAGGCAAACAAACAAACAGAATATTGGCTAGAAGAAAAAAAAAAAAAAAAAAAAAAAAAGGTATTTAATTTTTTTGTAAAAAATTAAAATGTAAATGCACACTTAATCATCAAAGGCAAACAAACAACAAAATGTTTGTCTAATGGAAATGCTAATTTTCAGCCCACCAAATTTAGAAACCAACAACAAAACACAACCACATCTACTATTAACAATAACTGAATCTCCATCATGGGAAACATGTAAACACACTCCCAAAGAAAAAGGCAAATGAAAAACAACAAAAACAACACCAACCAAAACAACAACAAAACGACAGGGACATATCTGACTGTAAAGCTGGTTTGTTTCAAGGTGTTTGGAATTAGAAATGATCCTGCACATGTAACAAAACCATGCCTATTAATAGAAGCTATCTCCGTAGATAGCATCCAAACCCGGGGTAAATCCTGTTGGAACGAATACTCCCGGCCCTGCATTTTACCGCCCAAAAAAGCAACTTACGTTATAAATCTGTTTTTAAAAACAAAAAAACAACCTAAAATTTAAATTTTTCTATAAAATTTTAAAATAAAAATTTAAAAAAATATATATTAGGGTTTCTTATAACCTTCAACATGTAAAGAGGCCTATCCTTTTGTCTTTGTATGTGTTGCCGTATTTGAAAAGCAAAAAGGCAGTTTTCAATATTTCATTTTTGTTCTATAAAATCTTGAAAAACTATATTTTTCCTGTTCTGCAAAGAACTCTCGACTGGCGGCTTTATTATTAGGTTCTTAAAGCTTAAGGTTTCTACAAAGAACCTCTCTGTTGATTGAAAAACCCTTTTTAGTTTTTAAAAGCCCACGAATCTTCGCGGTGTTCCTTGTAATTTTCAAAATGGTAACTTTCTGTGCCAAGAACATTGTTCTATTTTAGAACCTTTCGTAAATAACCTCTCAATAAAGAACCCTTTCAAAATTCAAATGGGATCAGAAGTTCTTGCAAAACAGAAGAAAAAGTTTTACTAGCTCTTAAATTATTTACACCAAAAAAAGGGGAGGGAACAAAAAAAATATGTTTTTTTTAAATGCACGATTACTCCAAAAGAATGTTCTCAATCCTCCAAGGTCTATTTAATTTTAAAGATTCTATATAGAACATTAGGTGCTACACCCGGGTGCTACATACGGTAACAAAAGTTTCTGCGTGATTCTTTTGTTAATAGCACATTGTTTGAGATTGACTTACTCCAAGGACTAGCACTGAATCAAGAAGAGGCAAAGGCTATATTTTCTCTCATACCCACCATAATCGGCTCCTCAAATCTTTGCACTTCACTTGCATTGTTTTGATTTAACACAAGATAATCGGTTGTCCGGCGCAAACCCGTGATTTTAGCTTAAAAACTGAGGCCTTGCTGGAGACAACCGGTTTCCCTTGATTTCAATGTCCTTAACGATGGAGATTAACGTTGGCATGGTTGAGTGAGGCTCTCAAAGACATCCGAATAGACTTTTTGCTTCATGCACTTTATTCCGCCGCAGGCAGGTGCCATGCTTGTGCAATGCACGTAAGCCTAGCCTAGCAATCCCAACTCCTGGCGATCCGGCCTATTTAGGTAGGCTAGGCAAATGCGTTTATCACCGGGGTTAATCACAGAAATCCCCTACGCTCTTCAGAAGAGTGTCAGTTGAAACAACCCGACTTATTTCCGTAGTAACATGAAGCTTACTTTTTATACATCGAAAAGAAAAGCATGCCGTTAACCCACTTGCCGTCCGGTCCGGGCTGTCGTCAACGCCACTTGGCCTTGGCCTTCTGCATGTTCACGGGCACAATCTCATTTTTGACGCAAAATCCGTCTATTTTTTCCACAAAACCGAATTTGCGAAGACCAACGAACGATGTACATTTTCTTTATAATGATATCGATTCAATGCAACCAGGTACAAATCAATGTAAGAGCCAGGAAAATCATATAATTCCATAACTATCCAATCGTTTTCAAAACACTTGCTGTTCCTGCCATGCTTTGCGCTTCTTCTGCTGCGATTGTTTACAAATGTGCTATGGATGGAACACTGCGTACTACGCGCGCGTGAGCTGAAAACACACTATTTCTTCATCTCGCGGTATGACGTAACATGGCAGTGATTATGCGAGATACGCACGCGCACGGAGGCTCTGATTTTACGCGTGCTAAGGGGCACAGTACAAACTGGTCTGCCTATTGAAAACACGTGCTTTTAATGTGGCTTGCCCCTGCCTTTCCTAGAGTAATGAAATTTACAGGAGAGAATTTTGAATTCATGGTCTTTAAAATATCTTCTCTTTGAACCTAGATCGACCATGCCGTTTTTTTGCAAATAAATTTTTAAAATTCACCGTTTTTTTTTTTTCTAAAGCAGCCCCATGCACAGAATCGGGATTTCACGCGGATTACATAATGTCCCGTATACACCGCCAAACCGGTTTCTCATCCATTTTATTATTATAAGTTAAATTGAAAATGCGCACTTAAGATACCAAAAGCATATCTCCAGGATAAACATCGCCACAAAACTACACCAATCAACGCCAAAATTTCTAGGTTTTATATATGAATTAGCGGTGTTGTACTTTCCATGGCGAGGGATTTTGTACTGTGTTCCCTAATATTAGGTCTTTCATAGACTTTGTATAGACAAATTCCACGTTCTATCCTGGTGCTCGATCTCGAGTACCTTGCGTTACACAAAACGAGAGTTGCACAGTATGTTTGCAAAACCCGCTCTGTAATATAAGCAAATTTAGATTATAACTTTACCGTGAATATTTTACATATTTTAGCAATTTCTCTGCGCAGTAATTTCGCTTAACTAACATATTCCGCGAACTGGGATATGACTGTTTATTATCCCAGTAAGATCAAAAGTAAGTTTAACTCAACCCTTTTTTATCTTTCTCGGAACTATATATACGCATCCAAAATATCGTAGAGTTCCAATTTTTTAATAGGAAAATATGCTCAAAGAGTATCCAATAGCCCGTTTTACCTCTCGAAGTAGGGACTATTGCTGTGATAAATTTTGCCGTAAGTGTTCTCCAAGTTTTCTTTTCTCCAAAAGTGTAATAGCGGTGTACACCCTTAAATTTGAATAACCTGTCCGCCAGTTAAAATGCACAAGTTTTAAGCCTTTTTTAAAATGGAAATAAGCAAATAAATCAAATCAAACTACTATCGGTATATCAGAAAGATAAAAAATAACGTGCACACTTCATCAAAGGCAAACAACACACAGATTGTGCAAAAGGTTAATATCAGAAAAAAAATTAAAATTTAAATGCCCCTTAATCATCAAAGGCAAACAAACCAACAAAATGTGTGCTAAATTGGACAGTGATAAATTTTCACCCAACCAAATTTATAAAACAACAACCACACGACACACACATTAAATATTACACAATAAATGAAATATCGATCAATGGAAACAATGTAAACACACATCCCAAAGAAAAAGGCAAATGAAAAAACAACACAAACAACAACAACAAAACAAAAACCAAACTGACAGTGCACCTCTATGGATGTTAAGCTGGTTTGTTTCAAAGGTGTTGGAATTATCAATACTGATACCTCAAATGTTAACAAAACCATGCCTTTAATGAAGCTATCTTACGTAGATAGCATCCAAACCCGGGGTATCCTGTTGGAACGAATACGCCCGGCCTGCCATTTTACCCAAAAAAATGCAACTTAAGTTATAACCTGTTTGACCTGTATGAGCACATATAGTCTCTATAACTTTTTAAAATAATAAATTTAAAAAATATATATTATTGGGTTCTATATAACCTTCAACATTTAAAGGCCTATATTTTGTCTTTGTATGGGTTGCCTATTTTGAAAGGCAAAAAGGCAGTTTTCAATATTTCATTTTTGTTCTACTAAAAATCTTGAAAAACTTATTTGTCTGTTCTGCAAAGAACTCTCGAATGGCGCTTTATTATTAGGTTCTTAAGCTTAAGGTTCTACAAAGAACCATCTCTGTTGATTGAAAAACCCCTTTAGTTTATCAAAAGCCCACACGAATCTTCGCGGGGTTCCTTGTAATTTTCAAAATGGGGTAATTCTGTAGCCAAGAACATTGTCTATTTAGAACCTTTCGTAAATAACTCTCAATAAAGAACCCTTCAAAATTCAACTGGGATAGAAGTTCTTTGCAAACAGAAGAAAAAAGTTTTACTATCGCTTAATTATTACACCCAAAAAGGGGAGGGCACAAACAAAAAGTATTTTTTTTTTTCAAAATGACGATGTCCGCCAAAAATATGTTCCAATCCTCAAGGTCTATTATTTTAAAGATTCTATATAGAACATTAGCAGTGCTACCCCGGGTGCTACATACGGGAACAAAAAGGTTCTGAGTTGAGTCTTTTTAAAGACACTCTTGTTTTGAGATTGACTTACCTTCAAGGACCTAGCACATTAATGCAAGCGCAAAGGCTATATTCATATCTCATACCCACATAATCGGCGCCTCAATCTTTGCACGTCACTGCATGTTTGTTGATTTAACACAAGGATAATCGGTTGTCCGGAGCAAACCCGTTATTTTAGTTAAAAAACGAGGCTTGCTGGAGACAACCGTTTTCCCTTGATTTCAATGTCCTTAACGATGGAGATTAACGTTGGCATGGTTGAGCGAGGCTCTCAGAAAACATAGAAGAGACGGTTTGCTTCAGGACACTTTATTCCGCCGCGGCAGGTGCCATTCTTGTGCAATCCACGTAAGCCTAGCCTAGGCAAGCCCAACTCCTGGCGACCGGACTAGGTAGGCAGGCTAGCTAAATGCGTTATCACCAGGGGTTCTCACAGAAGCCATTACGACATGCTTACCACGAAAGGCAGTGAAAACAACCAGGGAATTGCCTGTAGTACTAGAAGCTTACTTTTTATACTCGAAAGAGAAAAGCATGCCGTTACCACTTGCCTTCCGTGTCCGGCTGTCTTGTCAACGCCACTTGCTGAGCCTTCCTGCATTGTAACGGCAAATCTCATTTTGGACGCAAAGTCCGTCTATGGTTGCCACAAAACAGAACTGTGAGACCACGCACGATGTACATTTCTTTATAATTGATATCAGTTCACTGCAACCGTAACACAAATGTAAGACCAGGAAATCAATATAATTCCCTAATATCCAGATCGTTTCAAAACCGTGCTGTTTTCCTGCCATGACTTGCGCTCTTCTTCTGCGTTGTTTATAAATGTTGCTATGGATGGAACACTGCGTACTACGCGCGCCGGTGGCGCTGAAAACACACTATTTCGTCATCTCGGGTATGACGTCACATGGCAGGGATGATGCGAGATACGCACGGCAACGAGGCTCTGATTGTTACGCGTGCTAAGGGCACAGTAACAAAAATGGTCCCTGCCATTGAAACCGTGCTTAATGTGGGCTGCCCCTCCTTTCCTAAGCGTGACATTTACAAGGAGAGAATTGGTTGAATTCATGGTCTTTAAAATATCTTCCTTTTGAACCTAGATCGACAATGTCAGTTTTTTTGCCAATTACATTTGGAAACTGACACCGTGTTTTTTTTTTCTAACGCAGCCCCATGCATAGAATCGGGATTTCACGCGATTCACATAATGTCGCCGTATCACACCGCTTAAACGGTTTCTCATCCATTTTATTATTCTACGTTAAATAATGCAAATAATAGCCGCACTCAATGATACCAAAAGCATATCTCTAGGATAAACATTCGCCACAAAACTACCCAATCACGCTCAAAGTTATTCTAGTTTTATAAAACTATAGCGGTGTTGCAACTTTCCATGGCGAGGGATTTTGTACTGTGTCCCCTATATTTAGGTCTCTCATAGACTTTGATGACAAATCACGTTTATCATTGGGGCTCGATCTCGAGTACCTTCGTTACACAAAACGAGAAGTGTGCCCAGTATGTTGCAAACCGCTTCCTGTAATATAATCATTTGATTATAACTTTACCGTTAATATTTTACCATATTTTAGCAATTTCTCGGAGCGCAGTAATTTCGCTACTAAACAGCTCGCGCGAAACTGGGATATACACGTGTTTATTAATCCGCAGTAAAGAGCAAAAGAAGTTAAAATCCAACCCTTTTTTTTCTTCTCCGGAATATCATATACGCATTCCAAAATATCGGTATATCCAATGTTTAAATAGGAAAATATTCTCAAATAGTATCAATAGCACGGTTTTACCTCTCGAAGTAGGGACTATTGCTGTGATAAATTTTGGGGGGCCGGAAGTGTTCTCCAGTTTTCTCACCAAAGTGTATAGGCGGTGTACACCCTTAATTTGGATACCGTCCGCCAGTTAAATGCACAAGTTTTAAGTCCTTTTTTAAAGATGAATTAGAGTCCATAAATCAAATCACCTAATCTCGGATATCAGAAAAAGAATAAAAAATTAAAGTGCACACTTAATCAAGGCAACAAACAAACAGACTATGTGCTAAAAGGTATATCAGAAAAAAATTAAAATTTTTAAATGCCATTTAATCATCAAGTCAAACCAACAAACAAAATGTGTGCTAAATCGGAAATGATAAATGTTCAGCCCAACCAAATTTTAGAAACACAACAACAAAACACACACATCTAATATTAAACAATAAATGAATTATCGAGCAATGGGGAAAACAATGTAAACACACATCCCAAAGACAAACAAAAAGCAAATGAAAAAACAAACAACAAACAACACAACCAAAACAAAAACAAAACTGACAGGGAACATATATGGACTGAACGCTGGTTTGTTTCAAAGGTGTTGGAATTATCAATATGATCCCTGCAAATGTAACAAAATCCATCCTATTAATAGAAGCTATCTTCGTAATAGCATCCAAACCCGTGGTAATTCCGGTTGGAACGAATAGCCCGGCCTGCCATTTTACCCAAAAAAAATGCAACTTAAGTTATAATGTGTTTTGGACCTGTATGAAGCACCATATAATTTCTATAAAATTTTTAAAATCATAAATTTAAAAAATATATATTATGGGGTCTATATAACCTCAACATTTAAGAGGGCCTATATTTTGTCCTTTGTATTGTTTGCCGATATTTTGAAAAGCAAAAAGGCAGTTTTTAATATTTCTTTTTGTTCTTACTAAAAATCTTTGAAAAACTATATTTGTCTGTTCTGCAAAGAACTCTAGAATGGTGCTTTATTAAGGTCTTAAGCTTTAACAAGGTTCTACAAAGAACCAGCTCTGTTGATTGAAAAACCGTTTTAGTTTATAAAAAGCCCAGCGAATCTTCGCGAGGTTCCTTGTACTTTTCAAATAGGTTAATTTCTGTATGCGCAAGAACATTGTTCATTTAGACCTTCGTAAATAAATCTCAATAAAGAACCCTTCAAAATTCAAATGGGATCAGAAGTTCTTTGCAAACGAAGAAAAAAGTGGTTTACTAGCGCTTAAATTATTTTTACACCAAAAGGGGAGGGGAACAAACAAAAGTATTTTTTTTTTCCAAAATACAACGATTTACGCCCAAAAGAAGATTCCAATCCTCCAAAGGTCTATTTTAATTTAAAAGATTCTATATAGGAACCATTAGGTGCTACCACCCGGGTGCTACATACGGAACAAAGGTTTCTGAGTTGATTCTTTTTAAGAGCACATTGTTTTGAGATTGACTACTCCAAGACCTAGCACATAATGTCACGAAGACAGAAGGTATATTTTCTCTCATACCCACCATAATCGTCTCCTCAAATCTTTGCAATTCACTTGCTGTTGATTTAACACAAGAATAATCGGTTGTCCGGAGCAAACCCGTTTTTAGCTTAAAAACGATGCTGCTGGAGACAACCGGTTTCGCCTTGATTTCAATGTCCTTAACGATGGAGATTAACGTTGGCATGGGAGTGAGGCTCTCAGAAGACATAGAAGAGACGTGTTTGCTTCAGGACACTTTATTCCGCCCAGGCAGGTGCCAGCTGTGTCAATGCACTTACGCCTAGCCTAGGCCACCCAACTCCTGGCGAGCCGACTAGGTAGGCTAGGCTTGCTAAAATGCGTTATCACGGGGTTATCAAAGAATCCATTACCTGCGTACATAAGAGTGCAGTTAAACAAGCCGATGAATTTCCTGTAGTAACATAGAAGCTTACTTTTTATACTCGAAAGAAAAGCATGCCGTTAACCCACTTGCCGTCCAGTCCGGGCTGTCCGTCAACGCACTTTGTCCTTGGGCAAAAGTGTTAGTGTAGACCCACATGTTTACTGTTTAAATACTACTTAAATCACCCCCAAATCGATCCACGCACCTTCAGAAAACCCTTCCCAATGGCGGCTTAAACACTTTTTTGTTTTAAAAGGCTTACATTCAGAAAATTGTCAAAAAAAATCAATTTTCCCGAGCTACCGATATCCCGCTAAACCTCCCGGTGAGGCTTGCACGCGTAGTCTTGGCTGTAACAGTATTCTATTCCAAAACACGCTGTTTACCCAATCGAAATGCCCCTTGGTTATCACCTAACTTTTGGACCAATCAGTGACTGGTTACCAGAAGTAGTTCGGCCATTTTAGAATGGCGTTCTTCACTTTCGAACTAGTGGATTTTTACTCGGAAATTCTCTTCTTTTCTACCAAATCCACTTCTTTTCAGTATGACCCTGTTTCTAGTAACGGAATATTAATTTTATCGATGTAGGTAAGGTTTATGATTTTTTGTTTTACATTTTTGGTGTCTTTCAGGGCAGAAATTGCCGATTTCGGGCGATGTTCAAAATTTGTTTAACCTTGTCTGTTTACCCCATAATTTCCCGCATTTTTCCCGCCTGCCCTCGTCCCAAAAAGTAACCTTGTTTGAAAGTGTTCACGGGAGCTATCTTATCTTCTCTTGTGCTTTAGAATGAGGGATTAGAAAGATTTCATCCATAAGGAGTTAGGGTCCCTAAACTACACTTTACCTTGCCTTGGCATTCTGCATTGTAATCGGAAATCATTTTTGACCAAAGCCGTCTATTTTCCACAAAACCAGAATTTTGAGACCCCCGAACGATGTACATATTTCTTATATGAATTCGATTTCACTGCAACCAGGTAACATCCAATGTCACGAGCCAGGAAAATCATATAATTTCCATAATTCCAGAGCGTTTGCAACACGTGCTGTTCCTGCCATGACTTGCGCTCTTCTTCTGCGTTGTTTATAAATGTTGCTATGGATGGAACACTGCGTACTACGCGCGCGTGCGCTGAAAACACACAGTTCGTCATCTACCCTCGCGGTATGACGTAACATGGCAGTGATGATTGCGAGATACGCACGCGCACGGAGGCTCGATTTTTACGCGTGCTAAGGGGCACAGTACAAAATGGTCTGCCTATGGAAACACGTGCTTTAATGTGGGCTTGCCCCTCCTTTCCTAGAGCATTGAAATTTGTAGGAGAGATTTTTGAATTCATGGGTCTTTAAAATATCTTCTTCGAACCTAGATCGACATGTCAGTTTTTTGCAAATTCAAATTTTTTATTTTTTTTACACGTGTTTTTTTTTTCTAACTCCTCCCCCATGCACAGAATCGGGATTTCACGCGATTCACATAACTGTCGCCCGTATCACACCGCCAAACCGGTTTCTCATCCATTTTATCTTCATAGTTAAGGGTTATAGAGGATTACTTGAAGAACGGCATTGCTGCGTACTGCGTGTCAGTTTGCGTTGCCACTTACGCACTCGCAGTCAGAACGTAGAACTGTCTAAGGTGCGCGTGATGCATGCAGGTTCACCGCGAGAATGTTTGCGTTTTTTGGTTGTAGTTTTTGCATCGTTTCATCGATAATGTTAATTACCAATTTGTTAATCACATCAGGGGCATCCCGAATCGTGTTCATAGATGTGGGGTGCGGGTGGGGGTCGGTAGGGTCAAGATTGCCGATAAACCGCCCATGTACCGACAATTAAAACGAATAACGACGGAAACATGTTAGATGGGTGTGTTCGGGAAGTGGTTGGTCTTTGTTACGTTCCTAATTTGGTGGTTTTTATGACAGATTCCCGAAAAAAGGTGAAAACAGCTAGAAGAAACGTCTGTTGCCGTTTGCCTTATACAAGAGCCAACATCTCACAATTCGAAAAATGAGACACACTTATACCATGGCATTTAATTTCATGGTTAGTTGGTATCAGGAACTTTATTTCCCTGGGCCTTTTTTCGCCTGGAGCCAGCTAGAAGAGAGGGGAAGGTTTTTCGGGATCTTAGCTTCTATAAGTCCAAGAACGCCGATTTTTAAGGAAACATATGAAATGGTGTGGGGGAAAGTTTTATGGAACAAAATTCAATCCGATAAATAATCCACTTATTCAATTATCCCTATATGCCACGAATTACCTTATTTTATATTTTCCTGTATTGGCCTAATATTTCAAACTGATATGTTTGCCTAATTTGAAACAAATATGTTCGCGAATGCACTCATATTGCTCGCTCGCTCTCTCACTCACTCACTCACTCACTCACTAACTCACTCAATAACTCTCATCGCAACCCACGCATCCAATCTTACACCAGAGGGATTGCTTCCTGCTGCAAGCTGTCAACAAGAGGCAAATCGCTTGCGAACGCATACTTGGCATGGGTTTTGCGCGTATTTCCGGGCTGCAATACCCAAGCTATGCTGCGCTTTTGCTCATGCAAACAGGACGCAGTTGAAGGGAAAATTCATGTTTATGTCTATTTCGTCCTTTGTTTCTCGAAAACTAAGTCGGTGACACCCAGTTTTTATTAGTGCGCGAAAATCTTATAAAGGGTCTTAACATAAGTAAGAAATCAAAAATCGTTCGATTTGTTTAAATTTAATCCTGGAAAACGGCAACATTTTCCGGTTTTTCCCATAGAGCCTCTGTTACAATTTTTGAAAATATACACTTTTTGAACAGCCTCTAGTTCAAAAACGAAGTCGGTGACCCCTAGTTTTTATGCAGATTTTTCACCTACATCATTAAAATACGCATATTCCAAAAATTAAGAAATCGACGATTATTGCAATATCCTCTATAACCCTAATATGAAATAATGCGCACAAAATGATACCAAAAAAGCATATGCTCTAGGATAAACATTCGCCACAAACTCACCAATCCTCTCAAATGCTAGGTTTTATAAAACTATAGCGGTGTTGCACTTTCCATGGCGAGGGATTTTGTACGTGTTTTCCCCTAATATTTAGGCCTCATAGACTTTGTATAGACATCCACGTTCTATCATTGGCTCGCTCTCGATAAGCCGTGCGTTACAACAACGAGAGTTGAACAGTATGTTTGCAAAACCCGCTTCTGGTAATAATAATCAAATTTGAATTATACCTTACCGTTAATATTTTACATATTTTTGCAATTTCTCGAGCGCAGTAATTTCGCTACTACATATTTCGCGCGAAACTGGGATATACACGTGTTTATTAATCCGCCAGTAAGATCAAATACGTTTCAATCAACCCTTTTTTTCTTTCCGGAAATCTATAGCGCATTCCCAAATATCGGTAGAGTCCAATTTTTTAATAGGAAAATATGCTCAAATAGTAACAATAGCACAGGTTTTACCTCTCGCAGTAGGACCTATTGCTGTGTTAAATTTTGCCGGAAGTGTTCTCCAAGTTTCTCCAAAAGTGTAATACGGTGTAACACCCTTAAATTGGGATAACCTGTCCCCAGTTAAATGCCCAAGTTTTAGTCCCTTTTTTTAAAGATGGAATTAGAGTCAAATAAAATCAAATCAAACTAATATAGGTAATCAGACAGAATAAAAAATGAAAGTGCACACTTAATCAAAGGCAAAAAAACAAACCGCATATGTCTAAGGTAGATCAGAAAAAAAAAATAAAATTAAAATGCACTTAATCATCAAAGGCAAACAACAAAAGGTGTTCTAAGTAAATGATAAATGTTCAGCCCAACCAAATTTAGACACAACAACAAAACCTCCACAACATCTAATATTAAACAATAAAGAATATCATCAATGGGAAAACAATGTAAACACACATCCCAAAAAAAAGGCAAAGGAAAAACCAAACAAAACAAAAACAACAACAACAAAACAAAAACAAAACTGACAGGGACATTATGGACTGTAAAACTGGTTTGTTTCAAAGGTGTTGGAAATTATCAATATTATCCATTCAAATGTTAGACAAAACCATGCTATTTAATCGAAGCATTTTCCGTATGATAGCATCCAAACCCGTGTAATCCTGTTGGAACGAATACGGCCCGGCCTGCATGTTACCCAAAAAATTCAACTGAAGTATAAACTGTTTTGACCTGTATGAACTCCATCATAAGTTCAATAAATTTAAAATAATACATTTACAAAACATATATATTAATGGGTTCTATTAACTTCACTTTAAAAGGCCTATAATTTTGTCTTTGTATGTGTTGCCCGTATATTTTTGAAAAGCCAAAAAGGCAGTTTTAAATATTTCATTTTTTGTTAAGCTAGAAATCTTTGAAAACTATATTTGTCTGTTCTGCAAATAATCTCGAATGCGCTTTATTATTTAGGGTTCTTAAAGCTTTAATGTTCTACAAAGAACCATCTCTGTTGATTGAACACCCTTTTTTAGTTTTATAAAAGCGCCCAGCGAATCTTCGCGGGGTTCCTTGTAAGGTTCAATGGGTAATTTCTGTAGCCCATGAACATTGTTGCTATTTAGAACCTTTCGTAAATAACTCTCAATAAATAACCCTTCAAAATTCAATTGGATCAGACGTTCTTTGCAAAACAGAAGAAAAAAGTTTTACTATTCGCATTAATTATTTTTACACCAAAAAGGGGAAGGAACAAAACAAAAAGTATTTTTTTTTTTCAAAATGCCCGTTGTACGCCCAAAAAGAATTTCCAATCCTCCAGGTCTATTTAATTGGTTAAAGATTCTATATAGAACCTTAGGTGCTACAAACCCGGGGGCTCATCCGGGAAAAAAAAAGTTCTGAGTTGATTCTTTTAAAGAGCACAGTGTTTTGATATTGATATACCTCAAGGACCTAGCACATGAATGCAAGAAGAGGCAAGGCTATATTATATCTCATACCCACCATAATCATCTCCTCTGAAATTTTGCCTTCACTTTGCATTGTTGATTTAACACAAGAATAATCGGTTGGGTCCGGAGCAAACCCGTTATTTTAGTTTATAAAACGAGGCTTGCTGGAGACAACCGTTTCCCTTGATTTCCACTGTTCCTTACCAAGCGCGGATCCCAGGGGGGGGGCCCGGGAGGGGGCGCGCGCCCCCGTGTTGTTTCAGAGGGTAAAAAATCAAGGGCGGGTACAAGGAGATGAAAGAAAAAGGAAGAAAAATGGAAAAAAATTAGACGATCGACTAGCAAGGAGCGGAGAAGAGAGAGAGAAGAGAGAGAGGAGAGAAGAACCAGCGCCCAGTCGAGCAACGGCAAACATTATTGTACGTATGAAGGATGGCGCTCTAACGAGACCGACGTATGGGCTACAATCTGTGGCGAATAGTACCGGATACCTGTGTGGCGGGAATTGCGTATTGCTAGCTCACACTTGATGCTAATTACAAAATTTTTTTCGATGAAGATGAGGCCGAAAAAGTTGAGATATATTGTTTGATATAGTCTAATTATGTTATGTAGGGGTTGGGGCGGAGGTAAGGGGGGGAAGGGACGAGATGGTCTGGGTGGGTAAGCGCAAGGTGGTGTAAAATCGAAAGTGAGATAGCAAAGATTTACGGTGCGCTTGGCTGTTTTTATTTTGCTTTGATATTGTTAAATCCCTGTACGTTACGTCCATAATTTGGTTTTACTAGCGCTGGGCGACTGCATCGGTGTTAGCGTCAGTTTTTAATGTTGTGTACTACTGGAGTGTACAATAGGTTGCTCGAGAGTGGCTTATATATACGCATAATTATAAACCCTGTGACCAGAAAACTTCTCCTAAGTACTCTCTTTTTCTGAGACGTGAACAGTGTAGTGATGGACTAGCCTAACCCCCATTTACTTGTGACTCCACCTGGTCCAATATTGAATATTTTCAGTTATTATCTGCTTCATAGTTTAGCCACGTTCAGATTTTTCTTCCTCACAAAAGGGCTAAAAAACACCGGATTCACATAGGTTTCTGTGCAGTTTTGATGAACACTTGTTTTTTGACAAAACATCGAATGTTTAATCCAGAATAATGATCATCACCCCTTCTATGAAATTACAATAACATTTTCATCTTGTCTAGAACACAATTTTTGTAAGTATTTGGTCAAAATTTTCTGAACATTGGGAATTGACTATTTCAGTGGAACATCAGTCTTCTCTGGGTTGGAGTCCCAACTCATATAACGTTTACCTATAAAATGATCCACCAATAGCATTAAGCATGATAGCTAGCATCTTATTCTGTGACATGCTATACAAGGGGTCCTCGTTCATTGTGGATTCAGACCCTCTCAGCGTGTAGTTATTCAGGTTATTGGGCAAAAAAAAATACAATTTTTATTGTAGTTTAGTCAAAAGGGACACATCCGCTCCTCAGCCTCGGCTTAGTACTTTTTTTCCATTGATAGACCTATCATGCAATGGCTATAATTAGAGGTTAATGTCTGCATATTTTTAGCTTCTTATGACCTGACATTATTTTTTTTGACATAGAATTCGACGGCGATTCAACAAGGGCAACTGTGGCCTCGATCCTAAATATTGCAAGAGGAAAAAAACATCAGATTTGGACATGTTAAAAGAAAACTTGCATGCGCTACATTTAAGTATCAGAGGACGTATTGGGAGAACGGTTCGTGTTTTTTTCACGCTTGTATAGATCAAATGCACCACCGCTTTGATATCGAATTGGTACAGTGCAAGTGGGGACAAGAAACTCCAGGCCAGGCTGCAGCTAAGAAGATAAATGCCGTGAGATCTATTCAAAACTTGGTAAGTTTAACTTTAACTTGAATCGAATTGTGAAATGCGTGTATGTCAAAATAAAGCTTAAATGGTAATCATCTTTATAAACAGAGCGTTTTGATTAATACAAACTTATAGTGCATTCGCGGTGGCATTTCGTGATTCCAGAAGCACTTTCTGTTTTATTAATGTTTCCTAGATTTCCTTGAAAAAGCTTATTTAAAAATTTGAGTTTGATCCCGATCTTACGGTGTTGCGTTTATGAACAATTGCTTGTTTCCCACGGTTCATATGCCATTGTGCTGTAATTTAAACAGAAAATACAAAATCGCGACTAAGTCGGGGGCCGAGGGTTGTGGATCACGAAATGCCCCTTTACTACTATATAAGAGCAATATGTACAAACATTTGTTTTTTTTCAACAGTTTCATATAAACTATAGAGAAAGAAGCGACTTCACTTAAATACTCCTTCCAAGTAGAACTCTGCAAGTAGATAAGTGCATGATATTTCCGCGCTCTATTGAAGCGGGCCTCCTGCAATCTTGGTTGTCTATTCCAAAATCGCGGCAAAAATCGTTAATGGTCCATGGCCCGATCGCCTAATAGCCCTCGTCCCCATAACCCCAGATTTTACCGGAAGTTGTCAACATTTCGGTATCAGAAGAAAGTTACTATTTTTCAATCATTTACCCTGTGAATCTTAGAGCCAAAGATATTTGGTTTTGGAAGTGATGAGCGCAAATGTGCCCAATTTTGGGCGACCAATATAAATTTTACCAGGTACTCTTGGACTTTTACAAAATCAAACGGATTGAAATATCGGTGTGAAAATTTATCAGATGAGGTTTTGGAGTGAAGCCAATCTATCAAGATGAAACTTCATCTACTTACTGGGCCATCCCCTTTAAGTGTCACTTTTTATTAGCCGCATATTGAATTTCCCGCGCGATTTTTGGTTCCCCCCCCGTACTGTTTGGACAGTTTTTTTTTTTTTCCAAAAATCTTATTACGTGTCGCTTAACCCGGTTTAGTCCAGCGGTAGCTCCATTAGACGTTTGATTCTGGCCAATGCTTTGTTTCTAGGCAATATTAACCCACTGAGTGCAATCGTGATGGATCTGACTTATGCACGTTGTCATCTTTAATTTTGGGATACGGAAGGTGGTTAATTTCACAGGATTAAAATTTGAAAATGTTTCATACAAGATTAAAGAGTATAGACATAGGCCCTACGTTATTTTGCTATATCTATCTAGGGCAATTTACGTTTTAACAGTACACAGTAGCTTTACAAATGGTTTAAGGTCATCCTGCGGGTACAATTTTAATTTTAATGCACAGATTTGTTTCTCAAATGTAACTCAAAATCGATTCTTCATCCGCCTCTTGCAGAGTAATTTCAAATACATAGAATGTCTTTGTTTTGATTTTTGGAGAATAATAACCGCTCGTCTACCTGTGGCCATTGTGTGTGTGTGTGCACGCGTGCGTAACGTCTAAAATTTGTGATCCAAAGACGAAAAAAAACCTGAGTTCGAGTCCCGCTGCAGTTCCCAACAATGTTTGTATCCCACTCGGCAAGATGATGATGCATGATGATGTATGAGATATGACATTAACCGAGGAGAGGTGGTTGTCCCCCCACCTTAAGGTATTTTGGTGTCGTCAGAGAACTTAGCTCACTACTGCGCATGCGTATTTTAAATTTTACACCGTTTCGCATTGCTTGAATGCTGCGTATGGCGCACCCGCAGATTTCGCGGAGAACTTGTTTGTTCAGAGCGCCGTCCAAATGCGATTGTTACGAAAGCGCAAAAGACAGAGGTTTACCATGCCCTTTCTGTTCGCCATAATTAAAAAAAGGTTTGTTGAGCAAAAAGAAAATATTCATTAAAGAAAAACCCGCTAATGTCAGAAATTAAAAGGACTGAACCATCTCTAACTTCAAACAAAACGAAGAGACCGCCGTCGTCCATATCAGCACCCGTTGAAGCCCGACGCATCGTAAAATATCAGAGATAGTGCCTATAATAATTAGATTAATTGGAAGGATTTAGAAAATATGTCAAATATACAAAAATAGTTCACTAGAACCACCTTTTTTGTCCCATATTTAGCTCCTATAGCACACTGCTAAGGGTTCTAACCATAAAAGGTTTCTACGAGAACCGTCAATGTTTCTTTTGTACATGTTTATATGTCTTGAAAAGTTAAGCAACTTGAAAGGCAGTGATATGTTTTTTGGTTCTAAAAATGGTCGTAGCCCATAAAAATCGGTATCTTCTGTTCTACCAAAGAACCGCTGAAGGGTGCTTTAAAGGTTCTAGAGTTTTTAAGATATTTACAAAGACCATTTTATTGCCACCTAACCTTTTTTGGTTATACAAAGAACCCCACAAAGATTGGTTCTTTATTATGTAACGGGTGGTGTAGGATGTATAGGGTGTCACTGTGCAGCGTGAAGCCCCAGGCCCAGTTTGTGCCTTTTTCTAGACTGTTTTCCCCCCCCCCCCTGAAAGTTTAGTAGACCCTCAGCCGGCCTATGAAACTGCCCCTTTTCGTTAAAGGAATATGTCCTGATCTGAATATTGGAAATTTGGTATGTATGGAAAGCTTAAGTAACGTAGATTCAACTTCATCAAAATAGTTGAAAATTGTCCACATTTTGTTTGAGTATTTTGCCCTTTTATTTTGCCGCCCTACTAAACTCGAAAACGATTCCGACCAATCCACAATCCATCATGGTGATGTCAAAGGTGGATGACCATCCATAATTTATATCGCAGTGTTGCCCCTTCAATAATAATTACACACAACGAAATGAAACAAAATATGGTCATTCTGTAACTTTTTTTCTAATTTTATTATTACTTATCATTATCCATCAATTTACAGTGTCAGCAATAACAATTCAGTCAACACGATGTTTTTGTTCAGCACTTTGACGTCACGAGGAAGCAAAATTGGCGCTTTTGATCAATAAGCCGTGGCGAAAAATCCGCCCGTTTTCTTGCTTCGTATGTCAAAAAAGCAAAAATTAAAATGCATCTATTTTGTTAATTGACAATCAAATTGTATTATTTTTCGGGAATTCCGTGGATGTAGTACATAAATTTTAGTGATGTAAGTGTCAAACTAGGAGCTTATCAAAAATCTTGACATATTTTTCCCTTTCAACCCATTGGTGTGCATAAATTCTATCCAAATTTTATATCTTTAGCTGAACATTAGGAACCCGTTGAACCTTTGTTGTGAGTGTTACTCAAAATGACTCAAATATGTCCAATTTTAACGTTTGCTATATAGAACGCCTTATAACACCATTTCTCAGATCCCTACCATTTTTTTGGGGAGATTTATTTGACATAATAACCAACCGAGAACGATAATAAATAAAGTCCATAAATACATAAAAATAAAGTTGATTAATTAAGCCTATAATTTATATTTAGTAATTCCCTATTTACATTGAAACAAACTCAGACAATTTATACGACAATAAATTAAAAACGGAGTGTGAACAAACATGAACAATACCCTCCCCCCCTCCCAGCATTCAATCTATCTCGCACTTTTACATAATGGTAAGCCCTTATAGGCCTAGTGTTTCTTAACAATGTTACTATTGTAAT
Organism: Ophioderma brevispina; assembly: GCA_023653785.1. Lineage (NCBI taxonomy): Eukaryota > Metazoa > Echinodermata > Ophiuroidea > Amphilepidida > Ophiodermatidae > Ophioderma > Ophioderma brevispina. The sequence goes on along the minus strand of JAMKCH010002856.1, from coordinate 12,790 downwards.
GTTTAATTTTTACAGAACACCTATCAGTCTGTGAACAGAACCCAGAAAATAACGGATTTCAATTTTGTTATGCCGTTCTCCTGGAAACTAGCGTTAGCCCTCGGGCCTTTACAACGCGCTGGTAACGCACCCTAATTGTGCATATAGCGTCTCGGATTTGACACCACCCGGTGCCAAAGTAGACGTATTTTTGACATATTTTTGCCATTTATCTTGAAAAGTAATCCCGGCACCCCCTAATTTTTTTAATACATTTTTTTGAAAAGATCTCATTAAAACCCTGAACATAAGTGAAAATTAAAAAATTCTAATCGAATCGTTTTTTCACTATAATGCATAATGCTTGACGAATTTTTTTATGTTCTCATAGACTACTGTAGTACTTTGGGCTCCCATGCCCTTTTTAAACCATTCATGAGCTCAACATTTGAGTAACCGTACCCCCTAATTTTTTGTCAAGATTTGGTTATCTAACACACTTTAACATATGTTTATTTAAGCGAATTTCATCGCTAGGTTTCTCTGACACGCAAACCACCTTAAATTTGTTCAGCCTTTCTGAAACCCCCTTTTTTGGTACCAAATTATTTTATGTAATTGCAATTGACATTTTTCTCTCATGGGGGCAAAAAACATCCACCGGATACAGGGCAAGGTTACACGGTAATTCCGAAGTATGGATGGGGAAACCACCTTTCTTCGAGAGGAGTATCACAACATGCCTAGTACGATACAGAATGGGATTGCTATGGTCCACCTTTTCCATTGATAACAAAATGATTCCCAAAAAGTGCGGCCCAAATGACGTCTAAATTCGCATTTCATCAAGACTTAACTTTTCCATTATATATTTCACCAAATGTTAATCCGATTTCATGCGGTCTTGACTCTACATGATGGAAATAGCTAGTTTTATATATACTCGAGCGCTTTAGTGCTATATAATGTTTTTGTGTCATAAATTTCAAATATCAATTTTTCACCCTATAATTCCCGTTTTTTTCATACTTTCCTCTACTTAGGACCTCATAGTGCATGTCCCAATTTGAATTTTGTACTTACTTTCCCCTTTTAAAGGCACTGTCAGGGATTTGCTATATCGGAAAATCAAAAAACGAAAAAAATCACCCAACTAAAAGCAGCGAGTTTGTACGTTTGTACACTATAAGATATCCTAACATATTCTACAAGTGGGTAGACCAAAAGCACACTAATAACGACATGTCAGAATTTTAGTCATACTTCTCATTTCTCCGGTGCGGACACTATTGCTACAACGTAATGGACGGAGATATCTTTACAAACTGCTGTGCTCTGCCTTTTCTATAATTTCTCATTTGGAAAAAAAATAAGTTCTACTGACTTTTCTTTCATATTTAAGCCATTTTTCCTGTATCTTTTTTTTTTAAATGAACTCTTTCGCGCATATCGTAGTGTTTTAATTTACCCCTTCCCCTATCTCAAAATGTTTTCAAAGCCATACCTATCGCAGGACTAGTTGCATTACCATGCTTGCGAGTGTGAATCTATTCTTGGTGTGATGCAGGTGCAAACTTCGAAGTTGATATTCAAACTTGCAATTTCAGGACCAAAATGACCGCCTTGTGGAACACATATCACACAGGGTGTGATGCATACCACAGCCGTGGATAACATGCTATTGCCCACTACGTATGCCAGAATGTGTCCATTGCGGCTACAGCCAGATTCAATTGAAGAGATATCATCCATTGTCAACAGTGAGATGAAAAGCACCTGTGAAGGGTCCAGGCAAACTGTTGTAGAATGTGCCCGACAAGACCGCGAGAAGTCTTCCGTTTGTTGATAGGACGGCTGTTGTGACAAACAACATTACGTCAGTCTTGGTATGTATGCAGAACATGAGACAGGCAACATCATACTTCTGCACCAAAACAAGACAAAAAAAAACGAACTAAAACTATCAGTTATGGTAACAAAGACGGGCTTCATGCGACATGTGCTTTCAATTTAATAATAATAATAATACCGTATAGTATAAATAACACATTGTATTGTTGTTCGGTTTTTATTTACAACTTGCAATTTCCGAAGTATTTGCCATGAAAAACATTTCAATTGGTGACATAATCTTTTCATTTATCTTACTTTGAACTTTAAAGGGAAAGCCCATTAGGTATGTTACATCATATATGACTATGAGCCTGATGTGATAAAAAGGAAATCTCACCTTTTTTTTGATGCAGGTCATTAGTCTATGGATAATGTTGACTGAACTATAATAAATTTGTTTATTAGAAATCTGTTTGTAATCGAAATGGCCATTTTTGTTAATAGAAAGAATCTTGGCCCTTATTTTTTCAACGGTGTATTAAACAATTTCACTTCGGGATTTTTTAGTGACGGACTTGTTTTTAGCAGACATTATAACCCCCGAGAAAAGCAAAATCTTCAATGGAATTTCTGGTCTACAAGTTTTTAACAGATTCATCAGGAAAGGTACAAATATAATTTACTAGTTATCTGTGCGATAGGTGATTACCCTGACCCACGCTTCCTCTTTTTCTTCTTTTACCCTTTTTCCTTCTTTCTCTCCTCTTCTTTTTCTTCTCTATCCTTTAGTTTTTTTAACATTAACCTAAAATGTTGGCAATTTCAATTTTTCGTTCGGTTGGTTCCCCATGCACCTTAGTAGGATTAGGATTATACCTCCAAGTCTTCATCATTTCTGCGCATGTTTTTTATTTCATTTTATGCTTAAAAGGTAACCAACCACCATGTAATTTTGTTTTCTTTCTTAGCAGTAGAGCCACTGCAAAGCTTGACTTCAAACTCCCCAACGCTTATAGCACAGTACCTCAATCAAGTATTAGCCAATCCAACAAGTGGCCATCCAAGTTCCACGACCCACTTGTATTACTTCTCCAGCCTCCATACACATCCAGTGTTGGTTCGTGCGACAAGTGCAACCGCAACTTTGCTGTGCCCACTATCTACTGTGTCCCCCCGCCTGCCAGGACCTAGAGTGCCACCTTTGTGTCTCTTCCAGGCAGCCACCTACTGCTATACCACCTGCTTTTCACAAAATCTTTGTCCCACCTGTCATATCACAGCGTACTGTTACAACTACCGTGGCACAACCCAGCGTGCAACTTGGATGTCGCAGTCTAGTGCGCCACTTGCCAGCCCGCAACCTCATGTGGCGGCAATCTACGTGTCATCTACCATGCAAAAACGTATTGTTGCCACCTACCAGGTTACAGCCTACAGTGCCACCTGCTGTGCCACCATCTATTCTGCCACCTGCCAAATCACACTCTGCCAGGGCCATCTACCGTGCCATGACCTACTCACCACCTAACCTATACCAGTGGCATCTACATGCAACCACCTACTGTCCCACCTGCCATGTCACAACACTCCTGTATCAACTGTCCTGCCACAGCCTACTGTCCCACAGCATACCACATCAATCTTTCAGCATGTTCAGTATCAACTACAGTGACGCAATCCGGAAATCCAACTTCAGTGCCTCAACCCACCATGAAAAATAATGACCTCGCCCGGTATGTTGGAAAAGAGGAAATCTAGTACTCAAGTCAAGAGCGAATCTGATGCGATGAAGGGATTATTCGTCCCCGATGATAACTACAAGTTTCCCCTTCACCGATCTGGTGACTGCACAGGGCTTTTCAAAGGAGTTTGCTGAGATTCCCTGGGCCTTGTATATAGCCCACATGAGGACGCAGCTTACTGTAATATTGGCATCTTCTTCCGAGCTGCTATATAAGGTAACAAGCAGGGAAATTGGTCCCAACCATTCCGCGAGTGTGGAAAGATGCTTCAACCTTCTTCAATGGACATTTCTTTGAAATAAGACTGACAAATCCAAGAAAGCAAAAGGTATGTCAACGAAATGTATAAAGTCTTTGCTGCCTTTTGTATTTCCCATAGCCCTTTTTTTGTCCAGCATCAGTTTGTTCGTGATCATTGGGTCGCTTTTGCGCGCGAGTGTGCGAAGATTCATTGACATGTGGATGCTACCTGGCCTTCATTTATAGTACGTCCATTACAGCGACCCCAATAAAAATTTTGCAATGTGAACTCTACCCTATATACTTAATAAATTTTATAATTGTTTAAAACGATTAATGTACATGAGCGACACCTCCAAAATTTATTTTGATAAACCAAGTTTTGAAAAAGCAAAGAAAACAAAACAAAGCAAAGTCGCCAAAAAGAGAACCGAAAAGAACAACAGCTACAAGACCATTTAACACGTGGTTTTTTGATTGTGTATAGACGGCTTGTATTTTACATTTGCCAAACAACAACCACACACGTATAATAACACTGACATTGATTTTCCCCTATTTTACCTTCAGGTAATAAATGCCATGTCGCTAGTAGGTCCTCTTGGAATAATTTTGTCGCCGTAATAAGCGGCAAAACTGCTTCAATTCAGGAGAAGCAAAACAACGAAGTCTTGGCCCCAGTTAAACGAAATAAGAGAGTTTTGGCATCAATCGTCGATGTTGTTGTAACCCTTGGACGTCAGGGACTACCCCTACGTGGACATCGGGACGATGGCCAGTACCATAGTGACAAGAATATGAATTGTGGGAACTTCTATGAACTACTTGAACTCCGTGCAAGAGGTACATTGCAAATGCAGTTTAAAAGAGTTTTCTATAAACAAATCGCAAATTATCAAAAAGAAACCGCAATTAGCATTAGGAACGCCGTATGATAGTTGGAACCTCGGATTATGTGGAGCCTTATTCTCAAAACATTGTGTGTGTGTGTGTGTGTGTGTGTGTGAGTAGATCAAAGCATGATCTTAAAGACAAGCACACTGATATTAACCCTTTGGACCCTGGCCAGTAGTGTTGTAAACACATAAGTCAGTGGCTTTAGAGGTGGCCTTCCAATGTTTGCAGGTAATTTGAAAAGCCATCTAAAAACACCAACAAGGACTCTAGGCTTGTTTCGACTCATTTAAATGCATGTTCATGCTAACTCTGAATGTACCCAGGAAAATGATTTTTTTTTTTTCACCTTTTGAAGCAGAAATTGACAGTAAATTTGAACGGCGACTCTAGTCGCCGATAGTTCCCAACGGATGTCATTCTTAGGGGTTTTCGTTTTTATTTCTTTTTCAGGTGGGGACGAACCTTTGCGCCATCACTTAGAACATCACGCAAAAAATGATTCATACGTTTCCTATACAATTCAGAATGAGCTGATTGCCATATGTGGTGATTTGATTAAGGAATCCCTTATTGAGGAGGTTAAACAAGCCAAGTATTTCGCCATTATCGTCGACGAAGCGTGTGACCTTTCTCGGGTGGAACAACTTTCAATAGTCCTGCGCTTCGTAGATAAAAATCGTGAGTGTCAGAATGAAAGTATGTCTTTCCAAATTACGATGTATTCCGTATACCACATGCGCTTTTCACACTCATCATTGTCGATTTTTTTTTTTTCAGAACGAAACTTTATATATAGAAAATGCGTGTTTCATATTTCTAATTTATTGAATTATTGATTGATTGATTCATTCATTCATTCATTGATTCATTCATTCATTGATTCATTCATTCATTCATTGATTCATTCATTCATTCATTCATTCATTCATCTCTTTGTGCATTGTTTTCCAACAGTTGACATACGTGAAGAATTCCTGACCTTTGTAGATGTAACCGGTCACATAAGTGGAGAGGCGTTGCAGGTATTATTGAAAAAGATGTGGCTGCATGCAATCTGGATATGGAAAATGCGCGAGGAATATGTGCTGATGGTGCAGGTGAGACTTTTTGTCAGCTTCATTAAACCCTTCATCATAGGAAAGAAGTGAAAATAAATTAAAATTTTAAAAGGAAAAAAATAAGCTTAAGAATTAAAGAAATGTTCTTTGCAATTCCGCGCTTCATTTGCCGTTTAAATTCGTTTTCGTACTTCATTCGAATAAGATTGTTCAGTACCTGACGTTTTTCGTGCGGTAGATACGGAAATGACAATACCTCTGACTTATGTTACAGTACTGATTCAAACAATGTACCTTATGACTTTCAGGTAACATGAGAGGAGAGATTAAGGGATGCGGACCACCCTACAGAGAAAGTTTCCTCAAAACGTTTATCTATGGTGTTCCAGCCATCAGTTGAATCTAGTTATAGTAAACTCAACTAAAATCTTACTGATACAGAATATGATGACAATGGCTGACAAGGTAGGTTAGATCTTATTCTATCATTCTATTTATTTTCACGGGCTTACACGTGAGAACAAAAAAAAAAATCATGGAAGACGGAGAACTTTCACAACGCTAAAAAGGTAAATAATTCATATGCCGACGATCAACCAAGTGTAGAATGCTACAATGGTAATATAATTTCTTAAGTGAGGGAACCTACTAACTAGTTAAGTCAGCTTAATTTTTCTAGAATCATTCAAATTTCAATTTGTATTATTTCTTGGTGTCATGAACATCGTAGTTAGAAATAAGAATGACAGAGCATTCAGAGTCTACATAACATTCATGATATCAGCCAATTGACTTTCAGCTTGCCAAGTACTTCTACAATTCCCCCGCAAATCAGAAGGCGCTAACCGAGGAAATTGAAGGAGAAACAAACGCATCTGGATCATCGTCGCCAAGTAACGCCGCTAGGAAATGCAAGTTGAAGCTGATGTGTCGAACCCGTTGGGTTGAAAGACACCAGGCTTTCGAGACCCAACTGGAATTGCTACCTGATGTTAGTATTAGTATACCGTTTCCTTATACATTTGATTAGAGTAGGTTTTAATGCCTGCGTTGATCAATGCATTGTGTTAAGCAGTTATTTAAGCAAGTCACCATCATTTTATTATACCAGAAGTAGAATTTTAATAATTTATATATTTATTTTTATTTCATTTTATTGCAGATAGTAGAAACCCTGAGGACTATCTCTCAGTCACGTGACTTTAATAGAGATGCAAGAAGTGACGCCGAGTCTTTGCTTCGTGGAGTGTCAGATTTCAGCTACATCGTGACTTTAGTGCTGACAAGTAAGATTATGGGATATTTGAAAGGCCTTAGCGTGACTCTGCAGAAGCCGTCTTTGGACGTGGTTTCCGCCATGGACATGGTAGACACTGTGAAGAAGAGCCTACAAGAGGTAAGATATTCAGGGATATTTCAGCTTTCATGAGATATTTAGTTGGTGTAATTTGGGGGTCTGGTTCGGTAGTTATGGTCAATTATCTGAGACACTTGAAAACCCGTTGGACCAGTTTCGGCTGGCCTAATATCAACACAATTGCCATTGAAAATCAAATTCAAGACATTCTTTAATGAAAATTTAATAAAAAATATGAATAAAGTACCGCTTGATGTGATATAACATATTTTATAACTTTTTAATGTCGCAATTGACAAATAAATACATGTATTATTGGGAAATTAAATTCCAAACAGTCTTGTTGTCTCAGCCTTACTCCAGGTTTTAGCAGAAGGTAGAACCATAAAAACACTCTTGTTGAAAGTACTGAGACCTTTGAACACTAACAATCCAAAACTGGTTTCTTGATTATGTTCCTCCCTGGCATTTCGGAGGCAGTGGGGTAATAGTGGAAGGGTAAATTGTCCCTTAACATTAGAGCGTTGTCTGCACATTTGTCCCCCAACAGAGACTTGTGGCTGTTCGTTTAGTTTCAGCAGTCAAATTCTCAAGTTGTCATGAACATCATGATTATTGTCCCTCTGAGAGCGAGTCCGCTGTCCCCCCCCCCCCAAGTAATTTCTGGTGCTTTCACTGTTTGAATGCTAATACATTCCCTCTGATCTGTACAATATACGTTCGTTCGTTTGAAACGGTTTATTCCCACAATGATGGCCACGCCCTTATACCTTTAGTTTCTTTGACCTTCAAGTGAACCCGTGCTAAACCAATCTGTTTCTATCCCAAAAACATAGGTCGACAGATATATATACCTATAACAAAAAGTGGCATGCAGAGGCAAGCACTTACTGAAATAGTAGATGTTGTGGAAAAAAGCCGAGGTTAGCCCGGAAACAAACACAGAGGACACCCAGAATGGTTGTAGTGCAGAAGACATTTCAAAAAGACTGTGCTCATCCATTTTACGGACTTTGTCCTAGTGAAATGAATGAGAGGTATCAGCAACCAAGTGAAATAAGCTTTCATGATTGCCATTATTTCACCGTTTGATATTCAGGTTCACATGTTCTGTTCATGTAAAACATTTGCTTGGAAAACGACAACTGCTTTCGCATTTTACACTAAACCTAATGTCTAACACATTATTGTAGTGTATGCCAATGGTAATGATGTTTTCTTATGAGTCTTGTGTGTGTTTTTGACGTACCAGCCATTATGTTTTCTATAAATTGCGTTCTCTTTTACTTTTAACTTGATGTTTTTATAAGTTTTGCATTGTCAATAGGGTGGGTTTACTGCAATTTGTGTGCGTGCAACACCACTAGCCAACGTGTTTTCCAAATCTATGTTGTATTCTGTTTTTGCTCTTTTGAATTAATTTCCACAAAAGTTTGTGTTACTAACAATGTTGAGTTGAGTTGTGAGCTTTTGATTTTGCAACGGTACCTTGAGCATTACATTTTCCAGAGGCATCTATGTTTTGAGCTAAAGTTTTTGGTTCCTTGATCATTTGCTTTTCTCATGTTACAACCAAGGTGGAAAAAGCGAAAGAATAGGAAACTGTTGTACCGACAATAGGCGTTATACTTAACGATGGTTCATTTATTTTTATTCGTATATGCAGATTCTCAGATCCTCCACTGCGGCTCTTGTGCTCTGAGTTAGTGCCATCGAACTTCACGTCGCAACGAACTAGTGTTGGAGCTGCATATGCGTTGGAGTTCTTTTGAGCCAGATACTGAATCTTCCTTGAGAAAGAAGTTTGCACTTATGTAAGGTAATTTATGCTTGAAAGTTTTTGAACATGAATTTTTCATTTGTCATGGATTGAAGAATTTTAAGATAGCAGTCTAACCGGAGAAGCAGATTTTTAAGAATCTCAAAAGGGTGGAAACGACACGTGTGATCGTCAGATTACACAATACTAGTATGTATAGGGAAAACCCAAAACCACGATCTAACAAGGATTTTCAGACAACGTAATAAGCTAATCATGAGGTGCTTAAATATTAACTTCTTAAATTCTCTGAACCAATTTTGTTTATCTGTTAAAAAGTTTATATGAGCGGTTTCGAAACCATTTTGGCAATTATGTTGAAATTTGGATGTCACAAACATGAACAAAGATCGAAGAACATAATATTCCTCTGCAGACTTTTGTTCTAATTTACATGAACAAACTTAAAAATAATTAAAACAGTGCCATGCTGGTCAATATGAAGTAATAATTTTGCGGTCTACTGGAGCAATCTGAGCCAAGGATTAAACGTCCAGAAACACACAAGAAACTTTGAATGCAATGAATCTCAATTCATTCCCAAACATTCGCTACAATGATGAAGATTGCAGCAACATTTCTGTCAACAAGTTGCTCTTGTGAACCGGAGTATTAGCAGCTTCGCCGTCTTAACACATTCAGCAAGGTGAGAAGCAAAATGGCTTGTAAGTGAATGTCGAATAAAATTATTTAGTTAGTATACACTGTATGGTTGCATATAAGATCACTAAATTTTGTCACGATTGGCAAGTAAAGGTGCACGCAGACCTGATGATAACTCTACCTGGGACCCTCACTTCACCTCATCAAAAGTTTGTTTGCAGAAAGTTTTTATCTTCTCGTGTAAACTGTTTTATTCATAAATATGTTTGATGATTATGAGGTATGATGATCAGATGATAATGATGATGACGATGATGATGAACGATGAGATGACGATGATGATTACTTTGTTATTATTATTTAAATATTCCTATTGCGTAAGTAATTTTATCTGATGCATTAACACGTGTTTAAATTATTTTTGAAATGCAGGACAACAATGAAAGAAGAACGCCTTAATGGCCTAGCCAATATGCTGATACACAGGAAAATAGAAATCAACCAAGAAGAAGTTGTGAAGCGTTTTATTCTCAAGAAACCGCGCAGAATGCAATTTTCTTCCTTTTTGCAAAATTAGATGAATCATGTAGGGCGTAGACCAACAAAACAACTCTGCAGCAACTTCCTTAGTCTCATTAAAAGGGAAGACAAAACCTGTTGAGATCCTTTTCATATGCCAATACTGTGCCGTTGTTATATTGCCACGCACTTTAAAATATTTCACGTGTTATCACCTCCCTGATTCTATTTTCGTTCAGAAATAAATTAATCTTGAGCTTCTATAGTGTGCGTTCAATGAACTAATTATGATCGCATGTTTCATCAAGAAAAAGTCATGAATGAAAAATTGCTTGGCAAGCTTTTACCTAACAACTTAGTGCAGAATCAAAATCCGTAACTTATTGCTTAACTTCATTTCTATTCAATTTACGGCGTTTTCCTTTATGTAATACATGTAAACTGGTGCCGTACATTGATGAGATCGCTTAAAAATGTAGTTTTGAAATAATCTCAGCCATGTGCGGTACCAGTTTACATGTATTATAATATAGGTCGTTGAATACCATTCTTTTTGGTTTCTTCTGAAAATGCAGTAAAACGAATAGATGTGGAGTTAATGAATAAGTTAAGAATTTTGGTTCTGCACAAAGTTGGTACGTCATAGCTTGCCAAACAACTGCTTTTTTGCTCGTCTTCCTTTTCGAATAAATGATGAAACATAAGGTCAACGTTAATTGACTACACACTCTTGAATTTCAAGATTCATTTATATATGATCGAGAACAGGTAACTTGTGCTTTACCTCATGAACAAGTTACTCAATCTGAGGTGATATAACACCTGAAATCGTTCAAAAGCGTGGCGATATAACAATGGCCATGTACTCCCAGATGAATCTGAAGTATTATACAGGACCGATTGTTGATTGTTGTTTAGCTCCTATATTAGCTTAAGTCTGTCATTGTATATCCATTTGTCGCTTATATTGGGGAAAAGAAATTCGCCAACTTTTATTATGAGAACAAGATGGTTGTTGAATTTTAGTCATTTTTAATTTCACACTGGGTTTTGTCTTTCCTAATTAATGGGGTTACGAAGAACAATTTACACAGGCATGTCCCACCTTCTAAAGTGGATTTACATATCTGAAACCTTTAGTATTAAGAACTGCAGATCTTTCGTTGGATTATTATGGATACGGATGGCGTCAAGTGGACTTAATGTACTCAATCAGAACACAAAACTCAAGAAGCTCAAATTATTAATGAAGTATATAATAAATCTATATTTATTGCATGGCAATACAAGCAAGACTGTTGTGCTATGATAATATGAAAAGGAAGGTTTTATTGTTGCTTTGATCATGCATACAAGCGCATTTTAGCTGGGCCTTTAGATGCTCTCGAAACGTCCTTATGCACAGCTGCATGATCCGCCGGGTGTCTGAAACAAAAGGTCATAATTACCTCAATAATATTCTTGACAGTTTACCTCATTTGCAAATACATAGGTAGTTTCCTTCTTTAATAACGAAGTTCATGAACCATTTGAAGAGCTATTAAAGATTGCGGAATATGGATAATAAAAATCAAAATAAGCACATATTATCACATTCTGTATTGTTCAATTTTCGATAGTCTCGGTCATGTTTTTGACCAGAATTCCTCTGCTTAGAAATACATTTTTATGACGAGCCGTTTATACGAAGCAGTAATTTCAATTGCCTATATTCTTGTAGTTGGAATTGTCAATGGCTAATTAACAGAAAAAATAATCCCGTCTTTTTAAGCACATATGCAAAGCCAATGTACTATAGACATTTCACATTGTATTTCATTCGACTAGTTCATTACTATATAAGTATATTTAAGTTAAAATTTGCATCAAGTTTCGTCATAATAGCTAAGATTTTGAAGGCGAAAGTTGGTAGTTTGGCATAATCTATCCACCATAAGTGAAAAACGAAGAGAGAATTTGACGCATTAATGATGACGTAACAGGAGTATGTCTTTAAACAAAAGAACTTGATGATCATATACCGCATGATACATAAACAGTGCATCCTCAATTTCAGCGAACTTTCTTCGAGCCGAGTTTTATACTATTTATATTATATATGTCAGCTTCTGAAGTTTTCGATGAGGAGGAAATTGATATTGAAATGGAATGTCATACTCCAAGGGAAAGTGATGAAGAAGATAGGAACAGGAAATCTTTGAAGTCGGTGGCATAATTGGCGTCAGGGGGACTTGACTGAGTATTTTGTATTCCGTCGATGTAATAATCCTATTCATCTATTGTTCCTATTGTATTATCAGATAATAGAATCCTGATTGACCCATTAACAAGATTTAGCCAATTAAGTTAATCACTTCCTGGTTAGAGAAACAAGTAAAAAAAAGTCCACAGGGCAACTTCCTACACTGTGTTTAGTCATGGACTTAACACGATTAGGCTTGACGGATTATAACATCGACGGATTATAACATTAGCATCTCTTCACACACACGCACGCACGCACGCACTCGCGCATGCGCGCGCGCATATGATACGCACATGATATGTTGAAATTTAACGTGGCCTCTCGATCATATCTGCACATCTTTAACATGTTTTTCTCAAGTAAGGTCCGCCCCCCGGTAATTTGAAGGTCTGGATCCGCCCCTGTTAATGACATGACATCTCACCCCAATTGGAGTACAGCACATATGAACCTTGGCCAGTGGTTCTTCTGACCAAGTTTGATATAAAATTGGATCGA
>JAMKCH010002855.1:0-63961 GCA_023653785.1 Ophioderma brevispina | reverse complement strand
TTTTGTTTATATCTGGAAATTAAATGGATTTGGAGAGGGCTCAATTTCAGGACGAGAATGATAAAAATACGGTCCTTTCATTGATATCAAAATCATACTACTTCTGGAGAAATGCAAGGGGTTCCAACGACGATCGGAACAAGCACAAACACCTTTAAGGCTTTTTCTTTGTTTTGCATTCGGTGATACTTATAGTATTAAAATGTGCAAATACTAATTATTGCAAGACAATTGTGTTACTATAATACTGCAGCATGCGATAAACCTTTATAAATTCCATGTTGAAAAAACAACAGATTTGGACTATTTTCTGTAAGTGTCTTGATGATTTGAAGTGCAAAGTAGTGAATATGGTGTATTTTAGTTTTTTGTGTGGGGGCTCCAGCTATAATAGCTGGCAGGACCGCTTACAATCTGTTGTGCGTGTGGAGGTATGTGTGAATGTAGTATGTGTATGTCACTAATTGTTTTTTTTAAATCGACCTCAATTGAAAAAGTTGATTCAATGGAACCAAACTTCTGTCCAATAGGTGCACCATTGGTCCCTCGTAATGTTGATGAGTCAAGGTCTGTGTCCGAGGTCAAAAAGGTCATGTTAGGTCAAGTAGAAAATGGCTAAAATTTAAATTGACCTAAATTGGTCAAAGGTCATGGGGCGGCCCACAGCTTATATTCTTGAATAGAGCGACGCGAAAACCGAGAACCGCGAAATTCTTGTTCTTTATTTCTTCACAGTTTCTTCCAATTTCTTCTTCCAGTTTCTTATGAAGAAACACCTTTTTTTTCCATTCTTCTTCCATTCTTCTGGGACGAAATCGGTTTCTCTGGAAGTTCTGAACCTGAAAAGGATCGATAAGCTATACTAGAGATGCTGATTTTAACACATTTGCCCTTTCTGCAAAAAAAAATTACCTTCTCAGCAAATTTGAGAAAAAATGGCATAATTTTCCAAAATTAAAAAATTTTTAAAGAAATGACCCGAGCTGAACACATTTTGCACATTCAATTTTCACACATGTTTCATTGGGTGCCTTATTGGCCTTTTGAAGGTAGCCCACCATTCAATTTCGGCTAAACTTAGACCTGCCATAATGTTTTACAGAAATGTACTGCTCTGATTTTCCATTTTACTTAAACAATATAATTATGGTCACGTCCACTAAATTACACCAAACGTAATTTAAAATGTTTCTATCTACTATCGTATGAGTGAAATAAATACCATCATAGATACATGCTATCATGGAAATGCAATGGAACTTGTTTGTCATACTAGAAGGTGTCATGAATTCCTATTCTCAGGCGGTAAAGAATACCCAGAATTTCTCTTGACTTCAAAGTAATCCCACATTTGACAACTCCACGTTAAAATTATCCTTAAAGTGACAGAGGAGATTTTTTCAGGATATAAATTTCTCCAAATTTCACTAGATCGGTTGTAGTCTGTTGTTGACCACCTACCGAGAACATTTCGAAGGTTTATTGGACAAACCGGTGCAAAAGGAACCGCAAACCTTGTATTGACCTTGCCTGCTTATCGTAATCGTTCCCCCTAGAAATAATGCTTTGACTTTCTGTCTAAGAAAGTACTAAATCATCATTCTTATTACATAAAGACGTCGTATTCGGCCTATTCACTTCAGGCGGTGATCTAATTACATTGGTAAGCATTCCAATCAATGTAAAAAACCGGGTTCAAGAAAAATTGGGGGCGCTTCTTCTTTGGAAATCTTCATTCTCGTTAAAGCGGCACTGGCACATTTTCACAAAATATGAAATTTCTTTTCTTCCATTTTCCTCTCAATGATAATCTAGGAGGCCATTGGAAGAAAGAGATATATTTTACACATAAAAATAACATACCCAAAGAGAATGTGATATTGAGATGAGGATAAAGACATCTAAGTAATATGTAGGCTAACTTTTATTACATGAATATTTTTGACTCGTACTCACTGAGATTAAACCACAAAGGTTATAGACCAGTCAACAGTGTGCATAGCGTTTGGAAACATGCATATGCCGTGCGTGTTCTTGTGGTTAAACGCCATTTTTTGTACGTCTGCTGACTTAAACGTCGCCGGCGACGTTATTATAAATCGTTCTGTGTTACACATAAGGAAGCTGATTTGGTCTTAACCATTTTGGGTGAGGGCTTTGTATATAAAAGCTTTACAAGTTACAAACATGCAAAAAATATTGATTTTGAAAAATCTTGAGGGCGCACTATTTTTCAAATGTGCTGTGTCTCTTTAAGGTAGAATTTTTAAAAATAGCAGCCAAGCTTTGGTTATTAATTGGTCAATGCAAACTCCCAGTCTAGTAGACTTAGAATTACTTTCTCCTAAGCTAACTTCAAGCAAAGAACAAAAGATCACTCTAAAATCATCTGCCCCTGGAAGCTTTAGATAGCATCCTCAATATAATCAAAATATAGTACAATCATTACTATAGTCAGACTTGGCACTGTACTAGTATCCGATATCTATATACGTAGCATAGCCAATGGGAGAGTTTCTCAAGATTACATCTTATATCTACACTTGTTGATTTTTCTAGCAAAGTTCTGGGCGATTAAAATGAGTTAATGGTATTGCAAATTTCTTTAATTCTCATGTTAGCCATCTTTCAAGTTCATGCATGATATTTTTACAACATGTTCAACTCAAACACCCTAATTTACATAAATGAACATTTTAATATTTTGGGGTAATAAAGCAAGATTTATTACACCATTTTGCTTTTAGTTTTGTATTAAATAGCTTTTCATATTTTGATGGAATATTGCTTAACGTATTTTTTTAATTGTTGAAAAATTACAAATTATAGGAAATAGTCAAGTAATTTTTGCCATGACCAAAAAAGACAAAGAAGTTTTGGTTCCCCGCCAACCTTTAGTGGCAAAGGGGGACTATAGAAAGGCCCTGAGTCACCCCCCCTGCGTTGTGTTGCGTGTGCGTGTGTGTGTGTCCCATGCGATATCTCTGGATCAACCGAACCGCAGTGCCGGGGATCCATCTTTGCAAACATAGATGTATCTCAAGTAGGCAGTGACTGGGATGCAAAAGGTCATGTGACATAGTGTCAAAGGGTCAAATATAGGTTCAAAAATAGGGTCCAAATTTAGTCAAAAATGGGTATACGTTATAAGCCTTGTAAACGATATCTTTTGATCTAAGAAAATATGTGGTGCCCATCTTCGCCCCATGGATGTCACCAAGTAGTCGGTGAATGAGTTCGACGGTTGGGGTATCTGGCATGGGTCAAAGGTCAAAAGCAGTCAAAAATGGGTGTAATTGCTAGACCCTTGTTCAATTTTGCAGGGGAGGATTGAAACTTGGGTGTGGGCAACATGTGTGCCGTAAAAATATCGGAAGGTCATTTCGAGGGTCAGCAGGAGGGTTCATTCAACCGTCCCAAGAAGATGAAAAACTTGGTGGGTGTGGTCGCATGCAGTGCCAAAAAAATTTGAAGTCATTCCAAGGTCATGTGGGGTCATCAAGTCAAATATCACTAAGTATGTGGTAGGATGATGAAACTTGGTGGGTGTGGTTATGTACGTTCATGCCAATCTGAAAAAATACCCTTTTTTAATATTTCTTTGGTTGCTAATGATTACCCCCTTGTCAATGACTAGTGATCCAGAAGGCGGGGGGGGAGTGATGGAACTCGATGTGACAAGACAGTCGGTATTCGAATGGGTTGGTAGTTGATGGGATTGTGGAGTTGTTGGTTGACAGGGTTTGGGTCGTCAGGTAATTAATGGTAAGGTTTCAATGGGTGGGTTATGGGTGGTGTGTCAGAGTTGGTACAGTAGTAGGGTTAAGTGAATGGAATTAACCAATTTAAAATGCCAACAAAATGGCCAACAAGTTGTACCTAGAAGTGGTTTCACCCAAGGGGGTGAAACGCATTCAAAACCAGTCGGGAATTTCTAAAGATTACGTAACGTTTTTTGCCTCTCTATCTATATGAACCCTCTTTGGTTTAACCTATCTTACTGCACAACTCAACACCATACCACTTGAGTAAGCCACCTCATCCTTGATGCTCTCGTTATAAGTAGATATCAAATAAGTGAGAACTTCATTAAAAGTTTTTAGGTTTGTCCATTCACTGTGAGAGTTAAGAGGAATTATTTTAATGGCCACAGGTAAAAAAGTTTATGATACTCTACAATATATCTTAATGTAGCTAGTAATAACTGTTGACCCTAAATACCTTATTTCACATTTCAGATGGATTTTCAATTGATTATCAGTATGAAAACACGCAGCATTAATTTTCCTAAACATTGTTTTTTTGAATGGTGTTTCAGATAACATTACTTTGACAATGCAAATACCATTCTTATATCACAGCATGGGAGAAATAATAATTCTTATTATCAGTGCAGCCAAAACACAACTAGTTTTTTTATTTGGTCATCAAAATATGGTCCACCTTGTAGCGCAAAAGGGATTTGACATCCCGGCCAACAATTGCATAAGTCCTTCAATCATTAACAGAATTTGTATAACTGCATGAATACATCAGTTTCCAGTAAGCCTATTCTTACAGGAACTTTGTTCATTGGTCCAATATTTTTGTAATGGCAATGAGGCTAGTCTCTGCATGGCCAGGATTGAAACCCCATCAATATCACCCTTGTTCATATGCAAGGAGTCTCACATATTTTGAAATCTCGATATTTAAAATGTGAATATGACAAGTTTAAACAAGAAACAAACAAACATTTTATGAGACTGGGCTTAAAACCCCGGTTTCCATGGTCTTTTGAGAGTTTGGGTGAATTTGCCAAATATAGCCGACTGCATTATTTCAACCACAGGAATATTCATACTAGAGTGACTTGCCTTTGAAGGTTATTACTGACATGTAATGAAAGATTTTATGTCCACTTCATTTTGGGTGCACATTAACAATGGTCACCACTTTTGTGTGTATTAAATGGAATGTTACAATGTACCACCATTGTCATACACATGACCTACTTAGTTAATATAATTTTTTATACAAGTAAAAATTGCTTTATTACTTTCAATTATCAACATGTTGTAATGACAAAGTACCAATGTCTTTTCTGAAATAAATATAGAATGTGAGTAATTTTAAATCCAAAACCCCTTGTTTTGTCTGATGTCACAACTGACCGATCTGTTTTGCTCCTCATGTCAAAATGACCACTCTGGCGAAAGTTGAACCCATTATTTTTGGTTAGGTTTGGATTAGTGTTATTCACTATACCAAAAGTAATAATAGATTGGTTATGTTGGCAGTAACGGTCATTGGGTGAAAATCCAAAACTTTACGTTTTTAAGTCACAAACGCGGACCGCAGAATGCCCCTTCTCCACTTTCTTATGTCTAAAGCTTTCTGGAACTTTCGCTTACTAACTTGTATTACTCCCCACATAAATATTATCATTCAAGGCTTCTAGAAACATTCTACCTGCTATAACTATACTATAATTCACAAAGGTCGATTCAATACTTTTATGTTTTTTAATAATTTTTAAACAAAAAGTATAAAACACATTAAAAATCACTATCAAGTTTTTCATTTTCCCAGAATTTGTTGAATCAGTAAGGGTTTGCTGGAGACCAGTATGTAACTATTGTACTTGGAGTAAGTCTTAACAACACTGTTATCAAAGAATGGTTTAAGGAAATGCTTTTGTTATATGCTAGGCAAAGGTAGAAACAAATTTAATTTCCTTGTAGCACAGCAGACATTGCACCAATCCAAATCAAAATTGTTGAGAGTTTTATTTCTGAAAACTTTGCAAAGAATTCGGTGTACAGCACTCGTAGATAATTTCAAGCAAGAATCATTACTTTTGTCAACCAATAATGCATTCGTTTATGTAAATGTTTTGTTAAAGGAAGTAACTCCGTCACTCTTAACACGCGTACCTTGAACTCTAAACTCTAAACCTCTGCAAGTCTGCATCCCTTTCAGCCAGATGAACAATCCTAAGTTGACAGTTTTTTTAGCACTGAGTGTGAAGACTATACAATGATCGTGGATCCCTCTTACACCACGATACTAACTGCCAAATTGTGTGACAACGTTTTTCTATGGATCGTGAACTGCTCAGACTGCGCCACTAATATGAAGATGCGATTTATTCCTATTCAAACATGTGTCCACACAATTTGGCAACTCACGACTCTCTAAGGTAGAAGATCCACTCAAAAAACAATGTTTTTCCTAACGAATCAATTTTCAGCTTTGGTGCAGTTTTTAAGATTTTCAACCATGAAAAAATCCTAAAATGCTAATTACCATCTTTAATATGTTTTTTCCTACAAATTCATTTAGAGGCCTTAGTATTGAACAAAATAGAAAACACTTTGTTCACACGACCATAATCAGCCAATTACAACCTCTATTACTAGGGGTTAGGGAAAGCAGTTGTCTGGCTGTATGAACAGTGGTGGAGTTATTGATTAATAGACCCACCCCCACAAAAAAAAATATTTTGCCCTATTTCTCATTTTCTATTTTTTGACCAAGTATAAATTTTGATGCACAATATCTGCCATTCCATATTGATCCCTCATTTGCGTACTTGGCGAAAGTGTCGGATTGCACATAAATCCACATATACTTTAAACCTCATCTACTCAAACCCCTTTTGGCCAAATCATTAATTAATTGTCAATTGAAATTTCCTTTCCTCTCCTTTTCATCTGAAAACACACATCCACCGGGGGTCTAGGTATATACAGGGTGATCCGAAAGTGATGATTGGATGGAATGGGGGGTGGGGGCAACCACCCCCTTCGGGATAGAAGTACCAACCTGCCTAGCACATCACAGGAATATTACAGACTTGATTTGATAACATAGATAGCTATGGTCCCTCCTCTTTCCATTGATAACCAAATTAGTATGGAACATGCCTAGCAGTACGTCACAATGATGTCATAAAGTTAGCAATGTCACAACTGTCAATTTTCCATAGTACACAGTGTGGAATGGGGAAAATTCAATTTTCGCCAAAAAGTTAGGATATCCATTTTCCTGCTTTTTTTTAATTACTTAACTTGATGGAATTAATGATTCATATATTGAAAGGCATTATGTTGCTATAATGTTTTTGAGTCGCAAAATTGCGAAATTTAAAGTTTCCACCCTATATTTTCAGTAATTTTCTACTTTCCTCAATCAATGTCATAGTGAGTCATAATGGGGATGTTGGTACTTATTTTGACACCAATGAAAGAAGAAACTCTAAGCTATCCTTGGTACCAAATTTACAGGAACTGGTTTTCAGTAACAAAAAATCACAGAGTGGGCTGTAACCCCCCCTCGGGAGTTTTGTTTTACAAAAAATGGCTCGGGTAGACTAGGGTTGTATTATTTAGGAAAAGACTGAAAAATTTTTTAAATTAAAGAATTTAGTTTGATTAGGACCTTTTCCTACCTTAAACTCTGCCTTCTACAATTTTGATCAAATTAAGTTTTAACTTTTAAAAAAAAAAAAAAAAAAAATAATTTGCGCCATTTTTAAACTCATGCATCATAGTATGCAAGCTTGAAGTGTCATGGGCATGTGTTGACTCTATCTGTTCACACTTGCAAAATGATCTTGTTGCCAAATGCTTGGGAGGACTGATTCAGTGAAACCAGTCAGAAGAAAACCACTTACCCAAGAACCCATATGGGTGTGCACAGATTTGGGCAAAGGTCCAGTGGACCGATTAAAGTGGCATTCTTGAAATCTATAAATTACTTCTTGTGCCACAAATAATTGCTATAATCACTAGACTTGATCAGAAGAACCCATGACCAAGGCCATATGGGTTTGGTTCACTAAATTTGGGTCAAAAGTCACATGGGCCGATTAAAAGGGCCTTCTAAAAAAATCTATAAATTCCTTCATGTGCCACAAATCAAATTACTGTAAATCACCAAATGTTGTTCAGAAGCACCGCTGACCCAATACCAATATGGGGGTGGTCAGATTTGGGTCAAATGTCTCCTGAGTGTTAAAGGAGCATTCTTTGAAATTCTATAAATTTCACGGTGTGTCACAAATACAAATTGCTATATCACCGGAACGTGGTCAGAAGACTGTGGACCCAAGGGCCATATGAGGTGTTCAAGATTGGGTGTCAAATGTCATGTGGGTCATTAAAGGGCATTCTTGTGAATCTCCTTAATTCTGTGTGCTACAATCAATTGCTATAATCCACTAGACTTGGTCAGAAGAACACCTGACGCCAATTGACCCCATATGGGATGTTCACAGATTTGGGTCAGGTCATCTAGGCTGAATCTATTTATGACCTCTTGAGCTCCTTTGTTGTAAGGTATGAAATGAACTTTTTTTGGTATCGAGCTTGCAGATATTTTGCTAATATGTAAACATCTCCGTCTCCACCAATCATGTTGAAATAGTGTTATGTGCACTGTAACACAATTTCAGATTTCACTTTGTTGTGGGAGAGGACGACGATTTTAATACTGTATGGTAAGAAAAGTGTTTCAATAAGTATGACCATGATTGTAGTCAAAATATTTTTTGGGGGTGGGATAGCATTAAAAATTAGTACTATAATTCCTCAGTAGATACTCCTGATGTAGATCTCTCTTTGATTGTATCTATTCAAACAAAAAGTCAACCCGAGAAAAGTTAGTTTTTATTAATTTAAAAAAATTTTTTAACTTAATCATAAAACTTTTTTCAAAACACTTACCACCAGAGTTGTCAGACCAATGTAATAATGTGGAATCTTAACTGTTAATTAATACATATATACGGTACACATATAATTTTTTAAGCAATTTACGAATTAATAGAATAATCCAAAATCTATAACAAGTAATATGTCACTATCGCACACAAAGTGCACCCATTATTTTTTTTCCTATAAAAGGTAATTATTTTTTTCGGTCTCATGCCATGCAGTGGTAAAAGCTATTTTAACTCTTTCAATCATAACCAATCCTAATCTTAATACTGATTCTGTCAGGGTCTGTCTGTCTCACCACATCTATTTTTCTCAGAACCAAGGGGCACCCGTTCCTGAAACTTGTGGGTGGGTGGGTGATACAAAACGAAGAACCTAAGACTAAACTTTCACTATAAAACTAAGACCCTTGTAACTATGAAAACTAAGACCCCCACTATAAAACTAAGACCCTGTAACTAGAAAACTAAGACCCCACTATAAAACTACGACCCTGTAACTATAAAACTAAGACCCCCACTAAAAAACTAAGACCCTAATAACTATGAACTAAGACCCCCCATAAAACTAAGACCCTGTAACTATAAAACTCATCCCTCAACTATAAAACTAAGACCCCCACTATAAAACTAAGCACCCTCAACTATAAAACTAAGAACCCCCCTCACTATAAAACTAAGCCCCCTCAACTATAAAACTAAGACCCCTCACTATAAAACTAAGACCCCTCAACTATAAAACTAAGACCCTCAACTATAAAACTAAGACCTATTAATAAAAACTATTTTTATTATTTTGAGTTCTCTTTAGAACTTGTGCTTAATCTCAGTACAGAAACAGTCCAGTCCCATTATTGTTCAAGTGGGTCATTATACCTACCTATTTGGCGGGGGGATTTATATCATGAAATCATCTAGAGACCCTATGTGTTTTTCCTCTCTTGTATATTAGAATGATTTAATTAGCAGTGAAGTAGTTTACTATATTGTATACTTTTCTCGACCTCAGATAATTAATATAGGGCCCAAATTAAGTCCCGTTTAGGGGTTGCTAGTTGTTGGTTTTTGTTTGTTTGGTTTTTTTTTTTTTTTGCAATTTTCTTTTCTTCTTGACTTTAGCAATGAATTACATATGCATTTCTGTAGCCCCTATAGTTACAAGTTTTTGAAAGCCAATGACATAAAAGGACATTATCTAAAGTAAATATCTTTTTCTGTCTCTTTAGATGTTTGAATTTTACTGACAAATCCTTGACTTTTAAACTACTCCAAAAAGAGTGGTTTTTTTTTTTTTAAACAATACCCTTACATTATTTTTATTTATTTTTTTTTGTGTGTGAAAACAATTCATTATGAAAACGTCGTAGGCTTAGAAATTATCCAATTATTGTAAAGTATAAATTTTTCTCGACCAAAAGTCTTTTCTATTAGATGCTGCTTAGTATGCCAATGTTCGATTGGGAATTCCCGGCCCTGTAAAGATACCCTACGGCCAATTAACTCAATGTCAACCTAACCCCCACTAAAGTACAAGTTATACTCCAAACTGAGCACATGTTAATTAATTGTGTCAAACCATATGTAATGTACAACTCAGTAACTTCAAACATTTAAAGAGACAAAAAATTCCTTTGATATTACAAAGTAGATGGCCCATTTTTGCAAACATGTCCTTTACCTTTTGATAGGGGTAGGGGGTTATATTTAGTTACATCGGGCCCTATGAGTATTATACAGGCCCTTAGATACCAATTTGAAATATGGATACTTAGACACCTCATTTTACACTTGTGTCAAGTTTTATAGCTCTACTTAACGATAATAGGTAAATTCTGACCTAGAACTTTATGTGCCCCCCATGAACATAGATTTTGGATTAAAACTAAACACTGGATGGTCTTTTTTAAAACAAATTTACCAATTAGGGCATGAATTATTTCAAAGGTGTTGTAGTATGATACAATTCAACAACGGAAATCAAAATCATATCAATCACACAGATGCCTAATAGTGGATTACTTTGAAAAAAGACATTGAATTTTTCACTTTGCTATGGAGTCCAACCAGCCCAATCAAAGATATGCTCCGTTTAATTAAAGTGTCCATCCTGTTTCGTGTATCCCCAAAACTTTTTTCGAATGATAGTCATTATATAAGAAATGCATGTAAATTTCTAAAAGAGTAATATGCATGAACTCCCCCTAGAGCCTACTCTATCAACCTTATCATCACACTAAAATAACCTTTTTTATAAACTGCTTATAGGCCTACACTTTTTAACAAATTCCACATACCAGTTTAAGGTTTTTGGTCCTTAGAAGTAAGTCCCTATAAGAGAGTGCTGGTGATAGATCAATATGTTCTCAACTTATTTCCCATTACTACTCCACAGTATGAAACAACATATTATAAGGAGGAGTTGAGCAAAAGGTCTATAGGGCCTAAAACACTCACCCCCTTGGAATACATTAACCCGCAAGAAACAGGGCATAACTAGATCAAGAAACGCACAGAAAGTGTACACTTGTACACTGTAACACATTTCTTGTTAGACTAAAATCATAGTCAATACTTTTGGTATTCACTGAGTTGCCTGGTGGACTCTTTGCATGGCATTGTTTAATAAGGTCCTCTACCATGAACAGCGAACCATTTTTTGGACATCGAGGTCAGTAATTAGATATACAAACCACAATGTGCTTATGTTGCTGGATGTTTATGTTTTGGCTTAAGTGACCCTGACACTCTGCAGTTCTTTCATATAGCAATGCACTAGTAATTTTACACTAGGTATAGTAGTGCAATAAAATGATTTTGGCACACATGGAGTCATGTTAATCTTAAATTAGAAAGTTTTCGTGTATATGACTACTAAAAAAATTATTCTTTTTTTCCTTTGAATGCCACTTCATTATTTATGAACTATTGTGTATGGTACATTTGTGTGTGTGTTTGCATATGTGTTGTGGGTGTGATGTGAATGGAAAAAATGTTAATGGTTAAAAATGTAGGTACATAAAAATTAAAGGTTTCAAAATGTGGGTATGACAGCAAAAAACAATTAAATGTAAGGTTGGGGGTGGGGGAGTCTCACTTGGGCGGAAAGTATGGCTAAGTACCACTATAGTCCCCCTCATTTTCAGGCTCTTTTTCAGTGCCAGGGCCCCCATTTTAGGACCATTTCAGAGACCCTACTTTTCATGTCCAAAGGCACATTCTACCCAAATTTTCTTCAAAAACCCCTCAAAAAGTAGCTGGGAATGAGAGATCGCTAGATTATTCTCTTAAATTTTGACAAACAGTTAGAGAGACCCATTTTTTGGGGCCCTCCAAATCAGCCCCCCCCCCCCCCCCCCCCCCCCCCCCCCCCCCCCCCCACCACCCCCCCCCCACCCCCCCCCCCCCCCCGGTACAGGTTTATTATAGTCGATTCAAGTTGATTACGTTTGTCCCCCTGGAGTTTTGGACCATTCAATTCAGTCGGAGAGGGAAAATGAAAGACTTCAAATGCACGTGCCACCACGCCGGATTATTTTGACCGGGTTATATAACCCACTCACCGCACTAATACAATTTCAGTCATGTTGGAAACGCACAATAGTGATTCCAGGCCTCTTTGACATTTCTCACAATAACATGATTTAACAGAAGTCCCTGGCCTCATGAATTTTTCACAGCTGCAAAAAATGGTACGGGGTACATATCAGATGAATCGAGTATACGAAAGCCAGAAAGCCAAATTGAAAAAAAAAAAAAAACAAAGTTGCAGGAGCTACTGTTAACTGACAAAATTTTGAAGTACTTTGGTTGGACAGGCTCAGTGAATAAGGCCTACTTGGGTGACAGGTGGGAAAGGTCCTTTATTAATGGTGATTTGGTGTGTGAGTTGGTGCTTGACAGGGAAGGGAAAGTTATGTAAATGCAATAGCTTTATAACATAGATCAGGGTTAATAACCTCTGACCAATTCTGACCATATAATCAGGTCAACAGAGATTTGTGGTTTTGCTTCTACAATTTCTGAAATTGAAAATTGGGGAAGATGGGAAGATGTCAAATGGAAGAAAAAGGAAAATTCATTTTTTCTTCAAATTGTAATAAAGTGAGAAAACAGCAGTTAATGAGTACTGTAAATAATTTATGTAGAATCTGCCTGGCCTGGGCCATACCCAAGCCCTTCCTAATCCTCAATGTCATCTATATTTTACTGTTTAATCCCTGATATACTACCTTAAGCAATAAATTGTGCAAAAATTAGGTTTTTTAACCTTATATTAGTAGTCTTGTAGCAGCGTTTTGCGCCCCTGGTTTGATGGCATCTGAAATCAGTGGTTGACAAGGACACAGTCAGTATTCCCCATGGGGTGAGGAGTTGGATGGTGATGGGTGGGGTATCATTTTGGTAATTGATGAATACAGAATCCAATGGGGTGAGGTGATGGTTGGGGGAGCCAGTGGTTGATGGGATGGAATAGTGGCCTCAGCAGGGGATTCAAGTTTGTTGCCCGTAGTAGTAGCAGACGTCAGCCCAGAGGGTTTTGGTTTAAGACGAACGAGGGATACAATCGCGAATACGGGAATAATTAAGAGAAAACTATTAACTTTTGTGAAATTGCAAGTCTGCCGGGACCCGTTTGTTGCGTGTAGCCCCAGGGAGGGGTAAAGAGTTTATAGGGGGTCAATTATTTGAACTGCTCTAAAATCTAATGAATATAGTCCAAATTATTCTTAGTAAAAAAGGCAATTGGGGCACATGTGGTGGTGCTTCTTTCCAAGGATTGGGTGTATAATAGACTAAAGGTCATTGGTTATTCAGAAGGTCAACAATTGTAATACACAAGATTTTGTTGTAAACAAATATAAAAAAACATATTTGAATGATATGATTTCAAAATATGCTTTTATTTTGCAAAGGGTTGGTCCCTTTCATAGGGAGGGTATAATGTTCCCGTCCCCATAGAGTCCTACAGGGAAGTTGTTACCCCTTCCATTTAACAACAAGGAGATGCCGAACGTGCAAAAGCGTTATATTTGGATTCAGTATCATTAAACTTAAAAAAAAATATTTTTACAAAACAAATCTGGGTATATTGCAACGGGTGACCTTTCTGGTGAATAAAACCAAATGACCTTAGCCTATATTTTCCCAATTCTTGGAATGGAAGCACCACACGAGTGTGACCCAATTGACTTTTTTACTCCTGTTACCCAAGGAATAAATTTGAGCTATATTAGATTCGATTTAGAGCAGTTCAAACATTGACCCCCATAGTAAACTTTACCCCTCTCCTTGGGGCTACACGCGACAACGGGTCTCCACGGCAGACTTTCTATATCAAAAGTTCTATTTTTCTCTGAATTTTCCCGTGTCAGATTATTAGTATCTCGTTCGTTTGAACAAAACCTTCTGGGCTGATGCTCTATAGGCCACATGCATTTAATGTGGAGCCATTTACGTATTTTGTTGTTTGTTTTTCTTTTAATTTCCTGAGGAGATTGCATGTTAAGACAAAATCAGATGATAGAATGTTTCAATTCTATAAGATTATCCAAGTGATCCAAAATCAATATTTTTGTTTTATAAAATAATATTGACAATCAAAATGATTTGCAAAGCGTCTTGGCTTGCCATTTAGCCAATTGAGCAATTCTGGAGAAGACCTTTTCAATTTTTGTTTTTTTTAAATTAAAAATAAAAGTGCATTTTCATAGTGGAGAACCGATTCACCAGAGGGTTTGAATCGGGCCCGATTTAAGCTTTTCGGAATCTGGAGCGGAAATCGGCCAAAAAATTTCACCTCCCTACCGATCTAGAACAGCTCCAAAAACCAGTTACTACAAAGACTATGGAAAAAACGGCAAAAACTCATTCAAACTCACCTTATCTGCCAATGAAAGACCCTTAATTAGCCCAAGTTGTTTAGTTAATATCATCATCTAGCATTAGAACCAAACCTAGCTATAGACAAAGATACACTGCATGTAGCAAAAATATGTTGTAGCGTTGTATGGGTTTTGAATTAAACGTTTAAGTTTACATGAATTTACAGTCGGCGTACTTTGGGAATTTTCCGGTAATTCTTGATGAGCGACTGAAAAACGTTCCTCGATTGGCTGAGGATTCTTTTTTTTAGTAAAAATTTATGCAAGTTTGTTGAATAAAAGTTTCTTGGACAAAACTTTTTAAAACAGGTATAAAAACATATATCATAGTTTTATGTAAATTTATAAAGGGGTATATGAGTTTCATGTACTTTTAATCAAATTTGGAGAAATATTCAGAATTTTCTGAAATAAACAAACTTTCCCAACCATCATCAGTGCGCGAACCGGAAGTCAACTAATCCAATATGGCCTGCCAGGTCGGACTGCAGAGAACAATGGATGGAAGGGCGTATCATGGAGTTCAGAAAACCCTGGGAAATATTTTTTCATGTTTCTGGTTGATAAATGTTCGCATTTCAAGTAGATTGTACTTTTCTGTACTACAATTATCAGTCAATAATGTAATTTGATTCTATAGCGTAAGTAATAAACAAAGTTCAGGGAAGAGCAAATTTTACAGTGCAGAAAAAGAATACATGTGCAACCCTACGGGCAATGACATCACCAGAGAATCGGTATCTGAATCGGAATCGGGCCGATCAAACCTCACATGATCGGAGATCGGCTGGATGATTCAGAAGCAATGTGGATCGGTTCTACACCTACATGTTTACATGAGGTTTTTTGGACTACTAATGGGAAAACCAAACTTGATTTTTGTTTGGCCTTTACATGAACAAATTTCACTGGCTATAGAGCCTTAATCCCAAAAATTCCTTTCGGAAAAAGAAAAAAGACTCTACATACCTGAAGATAATCCGCCAAAAGGGGTAGACGTTATTTTTTCTTGTTAGATCTAGGTGGCAAGTACCCCAAAACAAAACGGGTCGGCTCCTTGAAGTTTTGGAAAAGTGGAAAAAATGCAGTTTAAGGGGACGTTAGGGAGGATATGGGAATTGTCACTTAATTGTCGGTTTCAAACGCTCATGACCAACTCAACGCCACACCTCGGGAGTAAAGCCACAGGCATCTTGAGCTCTAGTTGAACCTGGGCCCAATTGTGCATGTGCATTTCAGAAGTTGGCGGCCGTTTTCATTTAAACTTATTGAAGTCAAAAAGTTTTAACCTGAACTATATCTAAAGTATATATTTTCGGGAAAGCCTATGGAACAAGAATTCGTAAAATAATAATTATCAAATCAAAACAGGGTGACCTCAACATTATACAGGGTGAAACAAACAATAAAACACTTAAACTGATGGTTTACTATTTCCCCTCTACAGTACAAATCAAGCAAATATTGATCAATGTATGTATTGCTAATGTAGCCTAGCTAATACCTAACC
Source organism: Ophioderma brevispina (assembly GCA_023653785.1). NCBI lineage: Eukaryota > Metazoa > Echinodermata > Ophiuroidea > Amphilepidida > Ophiodermatidae > Ophioderma > Ophioderma brevispina. Next base: position 47,868 of record JAMKCH010002855.1, on the reverse strand, counting down.
AGGCATATCAAAATTATTTTTCTTTATTAAATGTTCTATCATATATAAAGGGTGGTCAAAAAAAAAACGCTAGGGTTTTTATGTTTTCAAACTTCTTTAATTGCATTTGAAAATCCAATAAAGCTGAAAGAGGTTAAAATATTTATTATTTATTATATTATTTTGTTCACTTCCAAATTATCACACATTACCTGATTGTATTGAACATACATGGTGTGTGTGACATCAATGTCCAAAACGAGCATAAATACATATCCAAGTACAAAACTGTCCTGACAATGCATGTAATTTTTCCCTATGATTTACCAAGTGTTATTTTGTGCTGTTCTTATGTTTCAACCTTACTGCCAACCACCGTGATACAGGGTGGCTTATAAATAAATGGGACAATAGTGCATCAGAAGTTACATAGAAATATCACAGCCCGTAATACAAACTATTTTCATGGACTTTCAACATTCAATGTAGCCTTTCTTCGGGTGATGAAGTCATATGGGCAGATCTGAAAAACACACCTCTAGTGAACTATTGGTAAATAACAAAATATGACTTAGTTTATCCGACAAGACACATGCGGGTGATTAAAATGCCGGTATTTATGTAGAATAAACATACCTTAAAACACATGATACACGGTAGAGCAAAATTAATTTAGGATTCCCCAATCCCAAGAGTATTTAAGCAGGTTATGGTTATCTAAGTCCCAAAGTAAGTCATGCCCTACCTTCCAAAGACATGAGCAATGCATCTCAAAGACAAACTATTTGTACAAGTTTGCACTTCCTGTTGTGAAATGTGGACTATAGCATGTTTTAAACTCAAGAATTACATTTTGTTGTTTTATTATTGTAATTATAATTTAATGGGGACTATATTTAAATGTGAGTAATTAGTCCTACATAATCTTCTCTTAAAAGTGATCCTGTAGGCCTATTTAATTTTTTTCAAGAAATCTTTAAACCATGCAACATACGTTGCGCAGTTCAACAAGTGGTCGAATCTGAATAAACCCTCATTAATTATGATTTATTGACATTGTTTTAATTATATGAGCAAAATGGACTTTATTAACAACTGCAAAGTTGAAAACAAACAAGAAAGAATGCTTAAGTATTATATACTTGCATGAATTTGTTTTTAGTCAATACTGTCCCATTGGCATTGATATACTCCTCCTCCTTCATCCTCCACATCTCCTCTACAATCCCCCCACCCCAGGACTAATTTTGCTTAACGAACTGTAGCATTGATCGAGATAAAAATATTTTATTTTTTGGCTTAAATTTTAAAGATTAATAAATTAAGCTTTCAAATAAGCCCAAGATTAAGTCTGTACTACAGAGCATTGTAAAAATTACATGCACACGAGTTGTAGGATGGGGTGGAAATGCAACAAAACCCCACCATTTACTGGTGCCCAGGTTAAAAAACATGACCTTAACAGACCTTACATAATCTTGATGTTGAGAAAAAAAATATAGAATAGCAATTAGTTCACTTGCTATATTAGGAGTTCAAATACGGAGGATAAGTCTTTCAATTCTCATAAGTACTTTTTCCAACTATGAAGAAGAGACAGAAAGAAAAAAAGTTCACAGATATGCTCTCCATTCAATTACGTATGGGTAGTAGTGTCGTACGAACAGTAAATTGACTAATATATCCGATTTTGTCCTTATTAGTTGCCTCTGGCTTATTATTTGCAGGATATGTTAAGGTACCTGTTACAAGCTTGTTACAGGACATGAAAATGAGTTCTAGTCTGATTTTTGATTATTTTTTGTATTTTCACTGATAGGCCTTACGCATGTAATGACACAACTTGAAAACAATCCATGACTGATTGTTTTGCGTACGAGAAAATGCACAAGTTTAAAAGAATTCCAAAATAATGATTACAAAATAGTGGGTCTTCGCAGCCGGGGTGAATGTACAAATAACCATAAACAATAGTGATAGTGCCACCATTTCAATAGCTTACCTAACTTAGCACCCCCAACCCCAAAAATAATTAGCAGTCTGATGTATGAATTGGGGAATCGAGACGCACGTAGCATATAGCGCCACGTACGACTGGTGAGCTATAAGATACAGATTTCATGCAGTATGCCTCCACTATCTTGATAGAGTCTCCTATCCCAATTTATTAGGATCCATAGTCTTAGTTTTTAAAGTTGAAGGGTCTTAGTTTTTCGTTGAGGGGTCTAGTTTATAGTTGAGGGGTCTTAGTTTTATAGTTAAGGAAGGTCTTTTTTTAGTTTTATAGTTTGCGGGGGGTCTTAGTTTAAGTGGGGGTTCTTAGTTTTATAGTGGAGGGTCTTAGTTTTATAGTGGGGGGGTCTCAGTTTTATAGTGCGGGGTCCCCTTAGTTTTATAGTTAAAGGGTCTTAGTTTTATAGTGGGGGTATGAGTTTATAGTTACAGGCCTCTTCCTCTTAGTTTATAGGTGGGGGTTTAGTTTTATAGTTGAGGGTCTAGTTTATAGGGGAGGGTCTTCTTAGTTATCGTTACGATGGTCTTAGTTTGATAGTGGGGGGTCTTAGTTTTATAGTTGAGGGGTCTTAGTTTTATAGTGGGTTTAAGGTCTTAGGTCTTAGGTCTTTTATTTTATAGTCACCCGTGGGGGGTGCTCCTTGGACAGTTGAACCCAAGTTGTTATTGGTTGTGGATCAAAGGTAATCGGGTAATTCAAGGTCAAAGGTGCAATGGGGAAAATGGGTTTTTGTATGACATGAAAACTTGGTGGGGTCGATGTTTTGAGTCGAGTCTGAAGCCAGGTGATAGTGAAACCCAGTGATTGCCGAAACCCAGGGACGACTAGTTCTTATAAATCTGAATGCAAACAGGTGGCAAAATGCAAAGCAGAAATTATATGTAAATTTCAATTCACATATTTTCCAGAGTTGTACTCGATTTGGTTTTATTGTATAAATTGTATTCAAACTCTGTATCACTTGAGATGTATGTAACTTGTGATGCATTAGTTTTATTTTGCTTGGGTGCCAAATAACAAATGAACCAACTTAAAATCCAACCCTTGGTAATTTGTTAACAGGTAATACAACTGAAAACACACACAACCAGAGGGAAGAATATATGTTCCAATTTCATCTAATAGGTAATCTACCACCTTTGTGAAAACAGTACTTGTTTATATGAGCAATGTTACATTTTTGCATAATATCATTGCATTCATTTGTGTTTACCACCATTTTCTTTGGGGTGTGGGGAGGAGGACATTTTCATCATTCATACCCCTTCCCATAAAAACAAGAATTGCCAATTTAGAAAGGTTGCAGGGGTGGAAGTGTTTTCTCGGAGAACTTCGGTTTCCTCCGGCATCTAAAATTGGACTCCTCCCATAAATCTTTTCCCCCTGTTCTGGAGCATCCCTTGACTTTAATGCATAGAGTAGATTAGGTTCTGCCTGGCAAATGCTGTAATGTTATACGAAATAAATCAGAAATGGGTAAATAAGTTTGATAACATAATTTTGTTACATTTTAGTGAGAAATTCATATATGCATAGTCATTATTTACAGCCTTTTTGGTGTTTTGCAGAGTGGTGAATAATCTCCACAGCAGTAAACCTCCTAGCAATATTATATTGCAATTCATTGACACATGTGCAAAAATAGCACATACAATCTTTCTTGCACCCACAATTGGTTTTCCCATCGCTTCAATATTCATCCCAAAGATAATAGGGAACTGCAAACCAGGTCACATGCACCAGGTGATACCCGATTTTAACAACATACAAACTGAAATCATACAGCCTACATCTTGGAAAAAATAGTTGGAACGCTTAACACCGAATGTATTAAATGCTAGCCGTGATCACATCGTAGGTCCCCAAACAAAAGTCACAGTTCAATTGCAAGCCTGATCCTTCCATTCGGCCTTCCCTTCCCCACCCCCATTCATCTCAATGTTGGGGTGTGTGCCAAGGCTGCTGACGAAAGCATGACATGAACAACATTGTTTCGGGGGAGAAAAGGGGAATTTTTTCAAAAACTACCAAAAGTGTTACAACAATTTTTCCCAGATTGTAGCACTTATACTAACCTCACTCCATGGTAAACTTTGAAAACAAGTTTGTTTTCCTTATTGTGATCTCTCTAGTCCATGACATGGCAATCCTTCCTAGATTTCTTGATGTCTGTAGCATGATGGGGATGAACCCCCCCAAAATATCAGGTATCATAGAAGAAACCGGTTGACAAACGTTTGTTTTGTTGTAAGGAACATCTATGATAAATGTGGGGACTACGAAAGGCTACTTACAGACCAAAAGGCTTCAGCTCTAATCATAATTTTTATTTGGGAAAACTTTGATATGAAAAAGTATATTTGACACCAATGATGGATGAGTCATTACCAGGAATGCAATATATAATCCATCCAAATTCGCAAAATCATTGTTGCTTTTAGACAATATATAGGCTACACCGTAACCATGCACCAGACCACAACCAAAGGAACTGTATGGGATTTTTTTTTCATGGAATGATCGAAACAAAGCCCAGAATCTCGTAATCTTGCACAGGTTAATTAAGGTTAAAATTCCTTAAAGCTTCTAAATGTTAATGATATCTCCATACACACTTATATACCAGGTTTCCATACCCAAAAATCAATACACAATAATCTCCATAGCAAAATGGAGCTGGTGCAATTGTAACCTTTTATTCCTTTAAATGATCATTTTTAATAAAGTCTGGTTAGAACCTACATGTACATGCATTGCTTTATATTTTTGTTGAAATGCATATGAAGGCTTTTAGGATGTGCAGTGTAAATAGAAGAAAAAGAATGAACATCGTCAATATTCAATCTGAGAAAGATTACATGAACGATGCACTTAATTTAAGTTGTGTGGAAAGAAATTAAGAGTCTCATTCTAGTCGTACGTAGCTTGAAATTTCTCAAAAGTTAACAACACATCAGTGCAATATTTAAAATCTCAGAAAGAATCAAATGATTGTACCAGAAATCATTGAAATCAACAGTAACAAAGTAGGTTATTTGACAGACACAAAAGCTGCAAAATTCCATACCAGGATTCAACAACTCACCTTATCTCCATCCATGTACAGGAGCGTACCATTATTGATTCCTTATCAATCCACAGTTGATATGCAAAAAATTAGCGCGTCACGCCCGGCGCAGTATGTTCACGGAATGTGCGTTTACGCGGTACGATTAAGTCGAAGCGTGTTCGTTCACGTTAGAACTCTGAGTACGCGCAAGTACACCAGGTGCAAAACTGCAAAGCAACAAACAAATCAAACTGTCGTTTTGCTTGACATTTTCTAAAATATTACTAAGAAAGATTTTTGTCGAACTGGGAACTTGGAGTTTATAAGTGAGCATAATTATGTTCCTCTAACACGATATAATAAAGTTAGTCATAAAGATTTGCGGTTTTGGAGAGGGATTAAAACATGGTACAGAGTGGTTCTTCCCAAATCAACAACTCTGCATCCGATGTCCGCGTATTTTATCCCATCGGCGGCTAAAGCGACTGTGAGATTAAAAATATGCGGACGCATGGATGCATCTTGTTGATTGGTGATGAACCACTCTGTACATGTTTGAATCCCTAATTCAATTGACTTGCCTTGAGCTGCTTAGAGCAAGACTATTTCTGGATGTGGGAGTAATGTGTGTGCGTATGGCCGGTTATTTTGGTTAAAGTTGTGTAAGTTGTATCTCCGGCTCAAATGTTCATGAAGACCCACATTGATCTAAGAAACACTGGCCCAAGGTTTCAATGTGGTGTACGCCAATTGGGGTTAATTTAAAGGTGCGGTGGGCCGATTCCATAAAGGGGGGCATTCTTTGGAAACTCTATCCAAGAGTGTTTCTGCCACACATTCAAATGCTACGATCACAAACTCTGTCAGTATTATATGCGCTGACAAAACACCACATTGAGGCAACACAAATGGGTGGTCAAAGCTTAAATGGGTGGATTTTGAAGGCGGGGTATCTGTAACATATTGTGAAGTGGTACATGTTTACAAATGTTAAACATTTTTCTTGATTGTGAATGAGGGCAAGAATGTGGTGTGAGAACTGCCTTGTTGTAGTAAGGTCATTCATGGTACCTGAAGTCATACATGCTACCATTGTGTAGTTAAAGAGCATCATGCAGCGAGGCTAAAGTGAAGTCTTGACTCTACAAAAAAACACCACCTGAAAGTTCACTTTTGCTTCATCAGTAAAAACTGCTTCTCATCAAACAAATACTGTGATGGGGATATATATGGTCAAGATATATCAACCCACTGGCTTCAAAAATCATCCAAGGGCCTTTTTCACTTCACACTTTTGAGGAAAAAAATAATCGATAGAAAATCACAAATAGGTGAGTGAAAATAATTGGATACATAATTTTGGGAAGGGGTTCTTCAAGTGTACCCATTTGTTGCCATGAGCTGACTCAACCAGCCAAACCAGGGTAACTTGAGAAAAGTGTTATTGTAGGAATAACACCACTAAAAAAAAAAATAAACTCCAATCGAATTGTGTACAAAATGACCTCTTCTCAAACGTTCAATGTCTCGGATATTAAAGCGACTGGTTATTTAAAAATGGATTTGTTTGGAAAGATTAGGACCATACATTCTTCAACAAAATGAAACAAGCCATATTGATTGAAGGCGGATTTTTCGCTTCGAACATCGAAAGATTGCATGTTTTTCAACGTCCAGCATTAGGTGAGTGTACTAGAAGTGAAATGCACAGTTCCCTTAAACCATCAGAAAATTATACAAACTGGCAAGACAAAAATATTTACCACACAATGGTTTGTTACTAGTCACACACCATTATGATTACTTTCAAATTTCATTTTAAGACACATTATCAAAGTTGGGACTCTTCATTTTGGCAAAGGGCCATATTTGGAACGCCAACACTCTATCGGCACTGACGTCAGCTGCACACTAGGATTTTAGTGGTGTGTTGATTCTGATAGGCGTAAATCCCCGGGGGATTGGGGGAATTCCCCCAATTTTGCTGGGGGGGATGGTCCAATACGATATTCCCCCCTGTGATGGCTTGTCATTGTGTTTTTGACAAAATGACTCATATGTTACCATCATAGTTTAAAAATGGTAAATTTTCGCACGCTTTGCGAGCATTTTGTTCTATACAACTAACATTTAACGATATAGTTCTAAATGGCTAAGAATTTGAGCGCGTACGAGCGCACACGTGGCTAGTAATGATCTTTTAGCAAACCCCGTTTCTTTCATCAATTCATCAACCCATCCCCCAATGTCAAAAAGAAAATTTACGCCACTGGGATTCCTGAATCATATTAAGCCCACTACAGATGCTTGTTATATGTGAAAACCCTGTATCTGTAGAATTAGTTGATTGCAAGTTATGGAATGTTGTACTGCTCAGTTCCTTATATTTGATTATTTTTCTACCCCCCCATTTTCTAATTGGGCCCTCTGAGTAGATCAATATGTAAAAAAAGAAACTTATAAATTGTAAGTCCTTGTTTTATTGTGTTCCAAAATAGTTTGAAAAATTGATTATACTCGTGGGTAAAATCTATAGTTTACAAAAAACATACGCGATCATCCATTTTGTGACCACCCTGTGGCATTTTTGCTGACTTTAAAATCACAATTTAGCACAATTTGAAACATTCATTGAGTCATGAGGAAGGTTTCCTAGTATAAGACGATTTCAGAACAGTTAGAAGCAGTTCAGTTTAAAATAACATTTTTGTAGGTGAGGGCAGATTTTATAAAAATCGCGCTTTGCCTAAAAATGGATTTTTTTTTTTATGTGTAGTTTTATGCGATATTAACATTTCCAATATACAGGGTGAGTAAAAAATTAGTACAACCAAATTGATCGATTTGTTCATGAAGAATCTGTGCATTTAATTTTTTGTCTTCTTGTAGTACATTCCCACTGTCATAGAAAAATTACAGCTTTTAAAATAGATTCCACTTCCAAAAGTTACAGTTGCAGAAGAATGGAGTGAAAGTACCCTATGTGAAAGACCGAACAAGTTCACATGCTATAGTGTAACCAAAGAGTATTCTGGGTGTGGAATTCATCTTTGGGGTGCAGGCATTATATACACCCATTCATACAACTTTGGAATAAGTTCAAATATGGACCCAGTAGCATAACCAGTGGTTGAGTGGATGAGAGGTTTGTTAAGGGCGGGTCCCCACTCAAAATCCTTGAGGCTCCCCCTGCCCCACTTAGAGATCAGGAAAAGTATTCAATGATTGTATTACAGGTCACCCATGTTCACCTTTGCAAAAATGGGTCTTATCGACTATGGGGCCCATAGACCAAATAACAAGCTCATAACAAATTCTGGAGGCCTTCAAAGGGATATAAGACAACCAGTGTAAAATTATTGATAAATTATTAACATGACATAACTGTTCTGTTGCCCCAAATAAAAACTTGCACATTTTCTTAAAAATGAATAAATGTCACATCAATGTCTCTTTTCAGAATGACAATGGATTATGTATAGACTTCAGCAAACCAACTCTAAAGCTATTACAAAGGGCCCGGTATGCGGAGCCATTGTTATAGCCAGAGGTTATCACCTCCACGTTCGGGTTGAGTAAACCAAAAAATACCGTCCTCTATCACAATTATAACCAGTGGACATTATGATATAGGTCGCTGTGACCCTAAGTTTTCGTCTGAAAGCGCGGTAATTGAATACAAATGAACGTAGTTAGAAATAAGTTACGGATTTTTTAAGTTTGACACAAAGGGTTAGGTTCAAAGCTTGCCAGCAAAATTCTGGATGATGTTGTTTGCCTTTCCTCCTTTTCCGAATAAATGATTGAAAAAAACATGGACAAAGTTCATTGAACACGCACTATCGAAGCTCAAGCTGTATTATTGCGAATGAGGATAAGTATTTGTGCGCTTAAGTCATTAAAAAAACTTGTCTAATTCGGATGGTGGTAACACCAGAGTCTTTTCAACTGCGAGACAATATAACAATGGTTCCTGCACTCCCAGATGAAAAGGAATCTGAAGTGTTTTCACACTGCACACCAGGCGGGTGGTAATGAATATCTTTTGCTTGAAGTTAAGTTTAGGTTATCTATTGGTCACTGATATGGGGAAATAAATGAAGTGACCATTTATTCATTTTCAAGAAAATGTGCAAGTTTATTTGGTGGCAACCGACGGTATAGAGTTGATAATTTATTATGAATTACACTTGGTTTGCCCTCCTCCCTTGATGGGGACGACGGAAACAACAGGAAGAGAACATGGCCCACTGTCTATTAGTGACCATTAATAATATATTGTTCCTTTCCCTTCCTCCTTACAAATTAAAAGTCTGAGTTACATCCCACTGGGTACGGACTATAAAATAATACCAGATATCAAAATAATTTAATGAAATAAATTTTTGCAACAATTGCAGGATTTCTTTCAACTTATTTCCTGTAGTAAAAATTCCGAAATAATCCGTGTAGGCCCTACATAACAGCAGAATAAAGCATGTAAAAGGCTCCATAAAAATAATAGTGTAAAATTTCATGAATTAAGTTGTCAATTTCACTCAATCTGAGCATTTTCAAAGCTTGAACATTGACCCCGTAACACCATCTGATCATTTCAAATCAGTTAAGAGCATTTTGAAAAATTTGACCTTGACACCCTTAACGACCTTCAATGATCTCCTAAGAATGTTCATAAGGATCATTGTCAAATTCAGGGCAATTGGAGCATTTTCAAAGCTTGACAGTTGACCCTTAAAGACACTAGCGTGATTTCTACAGAAAAAGTCAATATTTGAAATTGCAGGAATAGCTTAAAAGTGAAAGGATAAGTCTGTAGAAATCTCATAAGTTGGTTAAAAACGGAGTTGTTCCAAGATTAAGATTCTCCATTTAAAGGCACATCAGGGATTGCTAAATCGAAAATCAAAAAATCATCAAAAATCAGATTTGTGCTTGTAATACGTCTAGGTATCCTGACCATACCCTACAAAATTAAGACAGAAGAAACTAATAAGGACGAAATCGGATATTTTAGTCATTAGTGTCTGAACGGACACTAACTACAACAGTAATTCGATTGGAGATTCGTATCTTTGAACACTGTTGTTTCGTCCTTTTCTGACAATTCTTTAGTTGAAAAAGTAAGTGCATGAGAATTCTAAAGGCTATCTTCACTTAAGCTTATTCCTGCAACATTGTCAAAAATTTGACTCTTTCGGATAAATCACTGTATTCTTTAATTACGTGTGCAGTAAGTGTCGTACAGACAGTTTATTGACAAAAAAATGCCAATTTCTACCATTTAATCACTCAACCTTTGTACTTGAGATATGTTAAATGTTTGCTAGCTCCTGGGCTAAAACTAATGTATGACAGGCTTAATATCCAATAATTCGAAAAACCCGGTTTCCGAGCAAAAACAAAATGGTTTCTCTATCGATAAACCTGTTTTTCAAAAAAAAATGCTTCTCAATAAAAAAACCTTTTTTCAGCAAAAGGACTGGGTTTCTCATTTTGAAAAAACTGGGTGTCTCAAGGAAAAATGGAGGTGGGTTTCGGTCAAAAAACCCAGTTTTACCAATTTGGTTGATTAAACAGGTTTTCCGATTGGCAAAAAAAACGGTATTTTGATCGAAAAAACTGGGTTTTTCAGCGAGAAACAGTTTTCAATCAAGAAACCAGTTTTTTTCATTATTTTACAAAAAATTTTAATTATCAAATTATTGAACTAAGCCTACTGTACCTGTTTAGAATGTCATAGGGATCATTCATTTCAGCGCATTGATCTTTCAATTTTTCACCTTTGACCCTTAACGACCTTCAATCTCTGAAATATTTAAACAACTTTTGCTTTGGGGGTTTGCCACTGGGTAATAATGTATCTGTCTTTTTTCCATACCCTCATCATCACTTTTAACACCGCAACCCCACCATCTAAACCACCAACACCATCACCGTCATCATCACCGTTATCATAATTGATCATCGTGGTGGTGGTGGTGGTGTGTTGGGGGTTATTGTGGTGATAATATAATCATCATCACATCCCTGAGATGCATCGGATGCCCTGAGAATGCCATAAGGGATGGTAAGTCATAGTGTGGTGTTTGTCCCCACCCAGAGGGTGGGTATGAGTCCATCCCACAAATGCACCCGTTTTGGTGTGATCACACAAAATTCCTATTCCTAATACATTAAAAACCCAGTGGGTAACCAGACCTTTCAAAGGGGGGCTGAAGGGGTGCCAGGCTTTTTTTGAGGGGTCAATTTGGTGTCTTCTCCTAGACACGTACAAAAAGTCGTTTCGTTCTGAGGGGTGGGGCAAGGGTTTGTTTGGGGGGCTTTCCTCACAACTTGCCCCCCCCCCCCCCCCCCCGCTGGGTTTACGCCACTGATAAAAACCCTGATTGTTCCATTTTCCAACATTTGAGCCCACAAATAAATAATTAGGGAATTTTATCATGATCATGAAGTTTTTGTGGGCCTTTACACTTAAGTGAATAAGGTCTTCTGCATGCACGTAGCCACCCCAGCGCTTCCGAGGGGGCAATTTCCCCGGTAGGTGCATTAAATTACCATCACAAGCAAAATTTCCGGTCGCAGGGCACAAATCCGAAAAAGGCTAATTGTATAACATTTTTATATCATGTTTTATTTTCCCGATTTCCCCTCAATAATGTTTTCAGAGGGGGCATCTGCCCCTCTGGCCCCCACCTGGCTACGCACTGGCGTCTGCACTCCTGTTAGTGCATAAGGTGGTTGAAGTTGACCCCCCTCTGAAAACCACTTCACGTTGGAATGTTTTTACCGTAAACTGTGGCCATTGATGGGGTACATCAACATTCCACCTGACGGGACAAAAATTAAAATCAGTTGTACTGATCAAAATGCCGGCCCAAAAACCAATTTGTTGATGACGTTCACCAAATTCTCCCTCTTGAAAAAGAAAACCACTTCCCAAAGACTTTTCCATAAAATTTGGTTCATAAGAGTGAGACATCGACACATTTCCATGCTGAAATAAAAATTTTAGAAAGTTACTCCAGTATGTTTAAAGAGCAAAACAAGTTTTGAATAGTGCCACATAAATGCTTATTTAGGGTTCTTGGCATAAACACGCCATGACCGATTGATTTTTTTTCCATCAAAATATGCATAACTGATATTTATGGAACTCCATAAAATTTGGGCAAAACAAATTTACTTAAAAGATGTTTGCTCAAACAATCCTGGACCCTTATAATTGCAATCGTTTACTATCGTTTACAGGATAGTATAGGCACATTGCAGTTCATATGGATCGGTTCAAACACCCTTGGTCACCGCCTAACAAGCGTGGGACAGGAACTGTAGATGAGCTCTCTGTGAGTTTGTGTGTGTCCACATGGGAAAATGTTAAGTTTAAGTAACCTCTTTTGAGTCCTCATATGTATTCCAAGTTTCAACCACATTGTTGAAATGATCCTTATAAGATGGTGTCACCTACACGGCGGTCCTGTAAGTATGTAAATCCGTTTCCATAAAATTGTAAAAAAAAGTTGACGTAAATGAAGTCAGGTAATTCCTCAAGACTGGAAAAAATACCGAAAGGCCATTGGGGAAAAATGGATGCCCCAGTAGAGATTGCGTGTAACTTTTCTTGTCTGCGAGCACCGAACTACCCACAAAAACGTTCAATTTCTCGCTAGGTTCTATAGTTCAACCCTAATTACGTACATATTCAAAACAAAACATAGTAATGGACCCTCTGATGCAAAAACCTCCATAGAACCCCTTCTTTTCTGAGATATTTGAGATTTAGTTTCATTTACACGCATTTGCTATGATGGACTGATAACTTGTTAATTTCCTCGCGCGCAGTACCACTTTAGATAATCTCTTCGCAGTCTGTGACACCGACTACACCGGGTTAATACTTACCGTACGCCGTAGTGTCAACCCTGAGTTTCTGGGTACTGTTTGGCTTGTAACTTCGCAAATATTTGAGCTAATAATTTGTAAAAGTATATCTTTATAGAAAGTATCTTACAAGGAATCTGATTGTGACATCGATTAATATATAACTTTGCATAATTTTTTGAGAAAAATATAAAAAAGGAAGATTTTGCCCCAAATTTTTCATACACATAACAAAAACATTGGGGAATTCCATGATTTCTCATGTTATTTTGTTACAAACAGACACATTGTCTATGAACGGTTTTACCATTTTTTTTTTCAAATAAAGCTTAGTTTTTTCGAAAAATTAAAAAGTTTAAAAACATATTTTTACCTTTTTCCCCAAAAATTGAGTAATATTGAAAATATCTTTTAATTAGAAATTGAATGGCGAAAACCATTCCTTGTATAGACTGATTGCTATCATATAAATTTAAAGGGATTTAGCTATAATGCGAGAGAATCCTAAAACATGTGGAAGTGCATTTTTTACCTATAACTCAGGGTAAATGTGTACAATTCCTATAACTGCTTTAATGGTTGAAACAAACCACCAAATAGTGAAAAATGAAGTATTTGAGGAAATTTGTCATACCGTCTCCCGCAAATATACATACAGCCATGGCATCTCAAAATCTGCACTAAACAGCTTGTATTGCGTTTACACCAGTACAAAATAACCAAAGATCATAATGTTTGTGTTTGAGGTCAACTGTTTTGATATGGTGCACATTCACGTGAAATCAGTGATATTCACCTGGAAAGCCTTTTTTGATCTCAGTTCGGAATTTCGATACGCACGTATAGAATTACAGAATCAGATAAAAAGTACTGCCTTTTCTTTAATACACTGATTTTCAAGCCAACCACTTGCAGGTTTATTTCACATTCCTGCCAGTAACAAAAATTAAAAATATGATTTTTGATGAGTTTTTCAATTTTGTGGATTAGCAAATTGCTGCTAATCCCTTTAAACCTTACCCTTCAGTATTTTTTGGGTATCTTGTCTGAAAATTTGCCATATTTCACCGTAATTGAAACGTATGAGAAAATCTGTGTTTTAGTAAGAAAAGGGACTTTTTTAAGCCATTCCAACTATCTCCTTTCTTCAAATAACTTTATCTTTTAACTTTAAATTAAAGACCTATAAGTCATTTTTCTAAAATCAAAATGCCTATTTGTCTCAAATTGCTAGTGTTAGGTCATATAAACACCTTATATTAATGTTCATGGTGAAAACAGACACTAAACCATTTTAAGCGGTCCTGAAGATGCCATTTGAGGGAATGTTTCTGCGCCAAAAAAAGGCGGATCCCGACTTTTCTTAGTAAACAAAGCATAAAAATCCGAATTTCTTGACAAAGAAGCGCTTATGCTTAGCCACTTAACAGGGGTCTTTACTACAATAATTTCCAACAACAACAGTGCAAAAAAAGTCATTTGCTGAAAAATAGGGGCGCTGTTTGTTTATATTTTATAAAAATCGCTGATGGAAATGATCTGTATGACACTATTCAAATCAACAATCTTTTGCCTCTAACTCCAGAAATCGGAAGAAAAACACATGTCTTAAGGTCTAAGTGACCACTTTGTTTACATTTTCAAATATTTTTGGTGCTTTTTCCAAGATGCCTTCGCGCAAAAATTAAATTCAAGTATGTGTCCGATTCATTTACACAGTAAAATTCAACGCGTGACGCGAGTGCTGCACGTTGCGAGTTGCGCGTGACGGCATGAAATGTGATTAAATTCCCATCGTTAAGACAATGTGCTTTTGGGACTTAAAATAGTTAAAATAGCAGTTTTAAATTACAGGACGGGTTATCTGCAGTGGATAACCTTTGTGGTCATGATAGAAACAATGTTTTGTTAAAATGGCGCAAAAACTAGAAATTTGTGTAAAAAACAAAAGCACTATCCTGACACCATCGTAATGAGAAGTGATTCTCACAGGTGTGAGGGCAAAGATCATCTGGGGGTCTTTGAGGTCATTCTGCAGGAAATATTTCTCATCTAGAAAGTGGCAGGGAATCGTATTTTTTCAACAAAAAAAAAAAACTTTTTGGCTGATGTTAATGATGTTTATGCTTTGTTATCTTTCCAAACATGTAGGTACTTTTCTCTTTAAATAGGTATTGTCTGTCATTCTTTTTCCACCATTTGTTTTATTGATGTGCAGGTTAATTCTCTGTGCCTGTTTACCTGAATTTTCCTTTACCGGGTCAGTAGGTTACCTCTGGGTTATTATTAAGCCATGAGGAAATAATTGTAACGAGCCTATTATATACTAGGCGGTCAGGAAAGCTTTCGCAAATACCCCAACGAAGAACTGTAAAACAGACTCATTCAAACTCCATACCTCGCCAAAAATAAACGCAAAAAAACAAACTAAATTGAACCACATCCCATAACGCACAAAAACATAACCAAAAAAACTCTTAAAAAATAAACTCATCAGAAAAATCCTAATCACCAAAAATAACTCTAAAAACTCAGAACATAAATCGTCAATGAACTCATTCCAACTTACCAAGTAACTCTAAGATAGCGTTTTTAAGTTAATTTTAAGTTAAGGGGCATTTGTGATCCCACAGCCTCGTCCCCGACTTACCAGTAAAAAAAGTGAGATTTTCATATCATCTGAACCGTTCAAATTAGTAATGCATGTGTGCCAATCTAGTGCAAATTCGGCTGTGTCTTATAAGTAATTTTGCATTTTTGTATTTTCTGTCCGGAAATGGACAGAAATTATAGAGCACAGTGGCCTATGGGACGTGGGGAAATGAGCATTGCACATAACCACAAAACAGCAAGTGGGATCAGCTAAAAATTTGCGAGATAACCTTCTCTCAAGGATAACTAGTGGACAATGAATAAACAGAAGGGGCTGGAAGCACGAAATGCACCTTTAATCAAAAACATTCAATTTTCAAAAATCCCTAGAATGTTATTTATTGTTTATGTATTTTTACTTTAAAATGAGGGTCAATTACCTTGTAGTGTAAAAATTGCCAGAGATACAATCGAAAAATGCGTCATATAAAACCAGTAATTTTTTATTGTGATCACAGAATTTTCGTGACCCTTGCAATTCTTTGTGCAGAATTTAGCTAAGCCATACTTAAAAGTAAGGGTGTGCGATAATCGCGATGGCGATAATATTGCGAATTTTTCATTATCGTGATGCGATATTTCGCCAGGGTCCGACCATATGCTGACGATATTCTGAGTAATATTTTGGCAAGATTTCTGGTCAGACTACATAGTAAAATCTATCATATATTCGCATTTGATTACCTGTGTGTAAATACTATAGTGTAATCGGACGTTATTTCATCTTCTATGCCCATGTTCTATTATCTTTCATTTGAGGAAGGACGATTGATCCAGTCATTATAGTCAAAATGTACCTGCGAATTATTAAATACGATGTCGGGCCCACAGATAATGAACATTGTACCAAAGATAATTTATTTAACACTGTTAACGTATACACTACATTCGTACATGTTACTGTGTGACAGGCTGACCCGAATTCATCATATGGCCGGTCCACATGCGCATAATCTAAGGCGCCAGCCCCACGGTACCCAGGTGCCGTCATAAAGGGAATTTCCATGGAAAAAAAACCGGGTAACTCGACGCCTGGGGAAGAAAAAGGGGAAAGGTGGGGGGATCTGTAAAGGTTAGATTAGAAATTGAGAGGGAAATGTGAAAGAGAAAATATTGTGACGAAAGAACATCATGTGTTCGATTACAAATAATCTGAATCCTCTTGCGTATAAAATAGGTCACTATTGTCCACTGAAACTCCAACTATTCGTGATATCGATTCGCTTGCCTTGCTAGTGGAATGCTATTTTTAAAATAATGACGTCAAGAAGATTCAGGCTACTTATTGAATATTAATTAGTTCATTCATAAATTTCACGTCATGACGATTCGCTCGTGCGTAATCATCCATTATAACATGAGGTTATTATGTACAGGACGGCCGGTAAAATCTATAGATTGTTACTTGCACTTTGCCATGGAGTATTTGTAATCGAATCCTTCAATATTTTCAAAAAATAACACCTGAGTAGTGATTAAATGTTATCATTAATAAATGCAAAGAGGTGAATTGGGTGGAGGATAGGAGTGATTAGTAAAAATAAAGAGTTTAAAAACGATGTATTGTATTTTTGTGGGGGGGTGGAGGGGGGGTGGGGAGGGGGGGTGTGTGTGTTGGGGTGGGTGTGTGGTTGAGGGGGGTTTGTTTTGTGGTGTTGGTGTTTTTTTTTTTTTTTTTTTTTTTTTTTTGATCGGTGCTGTTGTTGGGAATCCAGGGAAATCCCCAAACAGCGTCCGGAGATGGTAGGGGCAACGGGCAAATTAGGATACGTGATACCCAAAATATAATTTGCGCATGCGCAATTTTTATCTTCCCGTGCATTGCAGCCAGTGATTGCATCAGCCCGCTCGATTGAGAAGGTGAGGAGAACGTGAGCCGGGGAAAGCGAGCTGCGCAGCGGTAAAAAACAAGTAGTGCATTGATTGTTGTGGTTTTTTAACAAAGTAAACAACAACACAAATTTGACCGGACAATGCATTGACAGACGACGGAGATGAGATGAAATGATGAACGTACGGTGGGCAAAGAAATAAGCAAGAAACATTTGGTTCTATTATCATCATGTTTTTTATTCACTCATTTCATGACACTGTTAATCTTCCGTGATCTCCAAACACAAACCATGCGACATTGACCTTCTCAGGACTCCAGACATAAAAACACTGGACACCAAATCGCATCATTATGCCGTCTTTTTCAAAACATGTTTCAAATTTGTGAAATATGGCGATTGGCATTTTCTAACCGTCAAGTCTTGGATATAGTAAAGTTGATCGTCGGACTTAGGGCCCTGTTTGAGGCCGAGATCGTTTAAACATGTCCCCCCAACTGACGCAATGATCACGACCCGTCACCATTTGACCAAATCTCATTGATTATATGACCTCAGAAATTTCGTCAAAAACTACGATGTATTTGGAAAATAGGGACTACTGCTGCCGCGTATAACAGCAAGTTGTATAGGTTAAGTAAATATAATGAAAGGGTGTAGACGGGGGTTTAGAGCAATGTTGGAATGGGTTATTCTTGTCATATTGAGGGCGCAAAATGGGAATTTATTAAGCCAAGATAATTAGTAATGATCGCAGAGATTGCGATATTTTTAGGCCGCGATGTCCGATACCAAAAAAGCCCCGCGATGCCCATGCTTAACTAAAGGTGCTTGTTCAGATCGCCTCTGGAAACCCCCCTGATTTACCGGCAGTAGTATAAATGTGATATAAGATGAAAGCCGTATTTTCTCATTATCGTCCTGAAATTTCAGCCGTTCCAAATCACTCTTTGCCAAAGATATAAGGACAAATAGTGGTTAACCATCAATATAGCACAGTAGTGAATAGGCCTTGCGATGTGCATTATCGCTTCTATTATCAAAAACGCAAGTCATTTCCCACGATACTGATGGTAAGTGATGCAGGTGCCAGTCTCTCATTAATCTGTGGAGAACAAGACACACATAAAGCGCGAACACCCACCTTTAACAGAGTCACCCTGAAGAGCAGGTTTTTACGTCATATTCTGAAAACTGCCACAAGATACCTACTAAAGTCACACCATAAGATTCAAAAATAAGGTCAAAACCCTAAGACAACAGTTCCTCTTCGCGTCAAGGCAAATTAAAGCAATATTAGCACAATTTTTAAGAGGCCCCTAATTGCAAAATTTGATATTTTTGCAGAGTTATGTTGGCAGAATTGTCTACGAAACCTATTAGTGGGTGAGCCAGGTATGTTGGTAGGTATCACCTGGGGGGGGGGCAAAGAGGCATTTATACCCCAAAATTAAAAAAAAAAAAAAATGTATGATGGACATTCTGTACGGGGATAGCTTAAACGAGCTAGGGGCTGCAAGAGATTATACAGGGGTCAACATTACAAGTGGTCCAATGTTGTTGAATTGCCTACCAAATGTGTGTAGTGACACAAGGAGTAAAAAAAAGTATTAGTTTGTGCTATCTCTGAACTACCCCATGGAGTTATAAGCTGAAAACCAGTTATTATAGGCAAAGTTAAAATTTAGCTTCTACAGGGGTCAAATACTAAAAAATGCTTTAATTTCAGGGGAAAGGGTCTAATGTGTTTTAATGTCAAAATTAAAAACAGGAAGAGTTTGACCATCTGCAATGTGAAATCAAGTACGCTAACCTCATAGATACATACCCCTATAACTCGTAGGGGTATAGGGGTTGTTGGTTGTAACTTGTCAGCTATTAATATTGTGACATCAGAACAAAGGCAAAGCCGGGAAAGCAGCAGGCTTTCAACCCAATCAAAGAATGAAGCAACGCATTACATCACCTGCAGACAGGAAGTATGGCTTGCTCATCACCTATACCAATTGGCTACGTGGCATATGAGAGTGAAATGAAACATTGTTCGAATCAGTTTTCCAGGTAGCCCACATGGGAGTCTGTTGTGTGGCACAGCTCAAGCTACTCAAGTTCGTGAGGGAGTAGCCAGGAAGTTGTTTGTCGCCGGACCTACCTCATAGTTCTACAACGTAAGCCTAGATAACAAGGGCTATAAGTAGCTGGAAATGCCCCAGCGGCCGCCCACAACCTATGGCTAGCCGCTAGCCTCAGTCAGCCGGTTGACTTAATTTTACACACACCACACCACCAATTGCAAGTCAGCTAAGTATCGGAAAATCTTGCAGATTTCAGGTAGTCCTAAGCTCACCAGTAGGACCTTCTAGTTGTCTACGATCGTAGATTAAACATTGCTTTGCGGTGAATTTGCATCGAAGTCTATTCCACGTACACAATTCTGCATTGCTTGTGTGTATTGCCAATAGCCGTATCGTCAAAACTGCAGGATTGGGAATTTCCAGTCTCTGAACAGCTAAAATAATACCATAAGTAAGGCTCGTACTTGTTGAATTGTGGCGATGTGTTGCAAACAGGTACTAGCAGGAAGGGTAGGCAACGGACGAATTTTAAAATGCTTGTCAGTGTGAGGGATTTTGTTGAAAATGTGCGAAATTCAAAATATACAGGTTTTTTACTAAAAATATAGTGGTGACTCACCGGTGAGGCAGATAAGTCCCCCTTACATGACTTTTTCTTTTCTGTGTCAATTTTCAGCACTGGGCGATGGTCTGGTTTAAAAGAAAATGGTACCAAAAAAAAAAAAAAACTTTTAGCGGATATTTAGTAATGTTTATACAAGCACCCAAATAACCTTTTCCCAACTTTAGTGCATTAACTGTGATGTCCAAACACCCCCCCCGTGTGAATCTGTTAACATTTATTTAAGGCTGGACTCAGAGGATTTCGAAATTAATTATTTTGAGTAGAAATTGTAGGTAAACTGATATAGCCACCAGCCTCTGATGGGGCGTCATCCGAGTGCTGTTTAGCTTAATTGGGAGACAAGCTTTGCTTAGGCCAAATGAGGTCGTCAAGCAAAACAAAAATCCAAGATGTGGCTTTGAACAAGTGTGAATAAGTTTAAATAAATCATTCTTTGCGAGTCATATAAAGTCTGATCACAGTGAGTTATTATAAAGTGGCGACGAGGGTAATCATGGGGGACTTTTGTTACTAGGGAGTTCTCAGAAGGTAAAGAAACATGGGAACTTTACACGATCGTCTGCAGGAATATTTTTGCAGCAAACGAGATTACCTCAGGAGATCGCAAAAGGCAATCCTGAACTCGGTAGTAGGTGCTGCCACTTATCAGTTATTTCGCGATTGTTGGCCCCAAAGAAACCAAAAGATGCAACCTTTGAGGAGATCTGTACCGCGATGCAGAACCATTGTTGTCCCGCACCTTCTTTTGATTGTAAACGCTGTAACTGACTTAGCGACAGAGTCCGTCAACCAGGTGAGTCGATATCGGACTATGTTGCGCAATCGTGGCATTGCACAGAAGTGTGATTTTGTGAGGAACTCAACACAAATCTGAGAGATCGTCTCGTAACGGGATGTCATTATCTTCGCATAAAGCTGACTCCTACTTGCCCAAGGTGCATAAGCTTTAACTTCAAGAAGGCCTTTGAGATGCTCAAGCTATGGAACTCGCATAACAACATGCCAAGAAATTGGTACCAGTCCCAACAAGTTAACAAGTAGAACGAACTAGACGTAAACAAACAAAGCCACACAGCACATACCGGACCGTAAGCCAAAAAGTACAGGTGTACGCAAGCCTTGTTACAGGTGTAACAAGCATGACACTATCCTAATAAGTGTTGGGCACGAAATTTGACGTGCGTAACTGTGAAAGAAAGTCCATTCGCCGCAGCATGCCGTCAAAAGAAAACAGAAAGGCGGGCACAAGTACATGTGGTTGAAAACGAACTCTTGTAAATGCCCATGTACCTGCACAACCACCATGCTTCCAACGGTCAACCTGGCTAATCCTGACCTGATCAGGATACCCATGATGACATTGAGTATTTCTATGTACAATATGATTAACCCACAAAAATACACCCCATTTTATTTTCAAGTGACTGTTAAGGATCAGAGGGTAAACCATGTAACCTGGACACGGTGCGGGGAAACTATAATAAGTGAGGCTACATACGTGAAGTACTGGGGGTCAGATAACTTCCGCTCACCCTCCAGATGTGTGTTGAACACTTACACTAAAACAAAATACCACTTTTAGGTAGTTGTGATGGTGACCGGAAACATAATGGTCAGCAAGAACCTTGCCACTATTAATAGTCAATGGGGATGGTGCTAACCTGTTGGGCGCGACTGGTTGAAATGTCTCAATTAGACTGGTCCCCAATATTCAGTGTAAACAGATATAAATAAATAAAATATTCAGTCAATTTCGCGTATGAGGAACGTCATGCACAGCTTTTCGCTGATGGGCTAGGTGAGTTGAAAGGTTACAAGGTAACCATTGATGTCAATGAGGGGGGGTCGTGACGCAAAGCCCCTTTCTGAAGGCAAACAGTTACCGTATGCTCTCCAGGACGCGTGTAGACCTGAATTAGACGTTACAAGCACAGGCGTGAGTACCCGTAATATTTTCAAGATGGCCGCTCCGATAGTACCGGTGGTGAAAGCGTCCGGGGAGATCCGTATCTGCGGTGACTACAAAACTACGGTCAATCGAGTTGCAACTCCAACAAATACCCATTGCCAGCTAGTGGATGCATTGGTTTTCTGCCATGTCCGGGGGGTCCTATTTTACAAAATTAGACCTTAGCCATGCCTACCAACAGCTTGTTTTAGATGCGCTTCGCAGGAATTAGTAACCATCAACACCCCAAAAGGTTTGTATAGATATACCGCCTACCTTTTGGTGTTCTTCTGCCCCGTCGTACATTTTCCAGCGGACAATGGATTACCTTTTGGGCGACGGCCAAAGCCGTAGCATTCTTGATGACGTGCTTAATTTACAGGCAGCAATTAGACAAACACTGGCCAACGTTGGGCTTTGTTGACAAAGTTTGGATGAAGTCTGACTGCGGCTGAAACGCGAGAATTGCATTTGGAGCGCGTGAAGTTGTGTATTTAGGGCCATCGCATCAACAGTGATGTCTTCATCCAACTACAGAAAAGGTTGACGCCGTTGTGAAAGCACCAGTACCACGCAACGACTCAGAATTGAAATCCTACTAGGCCTAATTAATTATTTGCCAGTTTCCTACCTCAGTTTCAACAACACTGCTCCGCTGCACAGCATTACTTTGCAAGAATTCACAGTGTCGTGGGGCCCAATCAGCAATCAGCCTTTGACGCATCAAAACAACTCGCTTTCTGCACTAGTGCTTGTCCACTTTTGACCCCAACCAGGAAGTTGTAGTGTCATGTGACGCCAGCCCCTATGGACTTGGTGCGGTACTTGCTCATAGGATGCCAGACGGTACAGAACGTCCGATAGCTTATGCACTCGTCTTTGTCACCACTGAGCGAAATTACTCCCACTTAGACAAAGAAGGAGTAGCAGTGATTTTTGGCAGTGAAAAATTTCACCATACGTGTATGGCAGGCCATTTACCATCACAACAGATCATAAGCTCCTATTAGGACTTTTTGGTGAATCGCGAGCAGTTCCACCCATGGCTTCATCACCTATCCAACGTGGGGATTGACATTGTCATCATATCAGTAAAGCTGTAGTACCGTCGGGCCAAGCGAATTGTAACGTGTAGATTGACGAGTAGACTGCCCATTAAATGACCCCACCTCATACCCCAGAACCCACAAGATTACGTTTCGTATTGAATCACTTGGATCCACAGCAAGTCAACCCGATAAGATCCGTCTTTGGACCGTAGGGATCCAGTCCTATCTCTAGTCAGAATTATGTTCATTAACGGGTGCCCGAATCACTGTCAAATGAATACTAAGCCATATTTCACACGTGCTGACGAGTTGATGTCCAGAGTGGATGTGTGATGTGGGGCGCATGAAAAAAAAGTCTATACCTCCCAGGGCCGGCAGTACATTGTGAGATTGAGGCTACACGAAAGCACACCCTGGCATTTCTAAAATGAAAGCTTTGGCACGTAGTTACGTGTGGTGGCCCCCACATGGACCAACAACTAGATCAGCAATGTGAAACAATGGGGGCGTGCCAAGTCATCGCAAACTTCCCCTACCGCCCCAATGCCACCCATGGAATGGCCACATGAAACCGGGGAAAGACTTCACCTAGACTATGCTGGGGGCCCATTTATGGGCCATATGTTTTCTTGTGCTTGTGGAGGCAACACAGCAGTGGTCACCTACATATTGTCAACCAAGTCAACCAGCAAAAGCAACAATTGAGAAGCTGCGCAGTACTTTTGGCAACGCACGGGACTGCCGCGTGTTATCTGGTACTTATAATTGAAGCAACTTTCACAAGTGCCGGAATTTGCTGACTTCATGACCCAGAACGGAATAAAGCATGTCAGATCTGCTCCTTCCACCCATCCTCGAACGGCTTAGCAGAACGGGCCGTCCAATCATTCAAGAATGGCATGAAGAAAATGGGTGAAGTTCAGTTGAACCCAAGTTGTCACGATACCGTCATTGCGCTATCGCATTAACCCCTCACACTACAACTGTTGTTGCCCCGCAGAACTGTTGATGAAGCGTAAGCCTCGTTTTAGATTGGACCTCGTTCGTCCAAGCATGGAGAGCCATGTACGCAAGAAGCACTTGGATCATACAACCCACCCCTGATACACGCCGAACCTACGCACGTTTCAAGCGTGTGACCAGGTTTATTGAACAACTTTGCTCCTGGAACCTCCAGTGGTAACTGCTCCGATCTTGGGTCCAAACGGTCCGGTGTCGTATTCGGTGAAGCTTCAGGATTACGTACTTGGAGGACACGTTGACGCATGTGCGTGAAGATCTCAGATGATGATACTAGTGTGAGCCCTCCGGAAGTGATAAGATTGGATTCACTGTTACTCCAGCGGGGCGAGGGAATGCTAGAAATGAGCCTGGTCACAGGCCAGTAGAACAGTCTCAATCTGGTCAATCTCCCCCTGGTCAGTTCCCGCTCAGTCTAAGTCGAGACATTTGTCCCAGTCAGTCCGTCAGTGCTACCTCAATAGAAAAGCACCCGAGCGTTATGGTTGGGACTCTTAGAAAATGTAAGTTAATTACCATCAAAAATGGTAATGTGTAGTTGGACATTCAAAACGCATGTGTTTTGATTTGACCTTTATAATGTTGTGTTCGTGAATGATTTCGCAGCCAATTAGGTTTTATTATTTTATTCTAATGGAACAGTAGACAACTGAAACACTTAAGTGAACATGTGTTGAACATGAATTGATTTCAACCAAGCATTGCAATGATAAGTGGACTCATAAAAATTGAAGCTTTTGGTATTTTTACCAATTGAAGGTTAACAACCTTCAAGATTAGGTATGTGGTATATAGTTACACCACTTTGGAAGTATTAGAGTATGTTTTCAGAAAGGACTCTTATTCAAGGGTATTCCATTGAGTACACCCTGTTAATTTCATTTAAATTGGACATTCAGTGGAAGTTAAAATTTTGCCACCCGATTGATGAGTAACCGTCATCATAAACTCTTCATTTAAGAAGTGATTACATTATGCTGACCCAAAATGTAAGTCATGCTCACTGGGTGAATTTTTCACAAGTTCATTATTGTGTTAGATGAGTATGTCAGCATTTTTTTCAGTAATGTAATTTTTTAAGATCATCACATTAGTCAAATTGGGTTGTTCCAGCTAGAGGGAGGAAGTGTAAGTAAACGGATATTCAATGTCCACAGCCCTCTACTGGTGCTTCATCCGAGCTGCTGTTTAGCCTTAAATTGGAGACAAGCTTTGCTAGCACATGAGGTCGTCAAGAACAAAAATCCAAGATTGGCTTTGAACTTGTGAATCAGTTAAATAAATCATCTTTGCGAGTCATATAAGTCTTATCACGTGAAGTTTTCTTATAAATTAAAAATAGTCATCTAGAACTAAAGATAGTCACCTAAAATACAATTCCAAAGTTGAGACAGATTTCAGCCGATCAATACAGCCTATCATAGATGGTCTTATGCATCGAGTATAAACTTTTTCTGTCAAGGGCACCACTAAGATATAAACTAGTCTTTTGGTAATTGTTTCAATTCTCGTGAAAATCACATTTGCAATATTGAAATTGCTTTTGCTTTCTATGGGGAACAATTTTTTGAAATTTTGAGTTCAATTGTTGATTAAAGGGGTATTTTTGTGTATTTTTGCCCTGATTTCCAAGGTTACTTTTCATGCAGCATCACTTTTCCTAGCTGCTATGTTGTATATGCTAGCCTTGATTGATGCATTTGCAGCCTATTGTTTTACCTGGTTGTCAGTGGTGCTGCCATTACTTTTGCTAGCAAAAAGAAAAAAAAAAGAAAAAAAAAAAAAAAAAAAAAAAAAAAAACAAAAAAAAAAAAAAAAAAAAAAAAAAAAAAAAAAAAAAAAAAAAAAAAAAAAAAAACAACAAATAGCTAGGTCATGGACTTTTAGCAGAACATCCATGTCTGTTGGTTATACAAGCTGCAGTACCTCTGTCAGACAGATGTGGCATTTAGCATATGCTTGTACCAGTAGTTTTTACAATGGATATAGTATAAAATATAATACATTTCTGTACATTTAACAATGGTTGTTATTTTTCTTCAAGATGTACTTGTGTATTCCATCATAAGTCCAGTGCATGCACCCATCAATAGAATTTGCCTCATTTATTCTGGCTGTTCAGTATATCTTCATACAAAAAAAGTCCAAATATTTTCTTTCCTCAATTTCAAATAAATGGTCTGAATTTCTTGGATCCACACCTTTCCTCTGTTTGTGTGTGTGTTGTCAGCATGTCTGTATCCCAGTCTGTGCCTGTCCCTCTAGCTGTTTGGCATGGTGTAGGTGTGTGCCTATGTGTGTTTGTTGTAACATATGTCAAAAATAGAATTACAATTGGAACACATCTGGTTGCTCACAGCAAGACAAAACCTATTGGTATGTCATGTAGTGTCTATATATGTTGTGTGTGTATGTTGTTGTGTATGTATTATGTATGTATGTCTGTATGTGTTTGTAGGTATGCATGTTTGTAGCTGTGTGTATTGCGTGCATGCCATATGTATGTAGGTTGTGTGTGTGTGTGTGATTTTGTTTTCACAGAAAACGAGGACACACCCTTGACTTTTGCCCCATAAACCGAGAACACATAAATTTTCGAGGACATCCTCGGTTGGCAGACAGTGCATAGAGCGTAAACTGTGTAACAACCATAGGTAGGGGTCCGCAGTTGTAGGTCTACATCCATGTCCCACTTCTCTGTGAAAAGTCAAATTTCTGTGTAAAAGCCCACGGTGAGGCGTTACCTGTCAGATTGTGTGTGTCGTCACTCTGCTGTGAAACGTCAGGTCTTGTAAACATGTCCTCAAGGTTTCTCTATGGTGAAAATGTGTATGTGTGTATGTGTCGTATGTATATATGTATGTGGAGATAAAATCTGCGCCGGCCTTACATATAATAAAGTTAATGTCCAAAGTACAGAATGGCATTAAAACTTATTATCTCATTATTACGCCATTCCTTTGGACATTAATTTATTATATGTATTATATGGTCTAATGTTTCTATATACTAATTAGAGGACTTCTGAAATGTGATCCTTTGTGCCCACACTTAAGCTTTTTGTTAACAGACTAACTAGATGTATAGCAAGAATGGAATGCTGATGTTTATAGTGTTTTAGACAGTTATATTTATTTATATTTTAGTGTTTAAAACAGATACATGTTTGTCTTTATTCTGTCTGGTCATTTCGGTTAAAGTTTGTAATTTGTTTTCCCCCCCCCTTTCCCTCCTGCCCAAACCCTCTAGGAGCCATTTCCCACCAAATTTAGTTCAGAAGAACCTTTGTCCAAGCTTGGTTCATATAGGGTGTTCACAGATTGGCCAATAAGGGCAATCTCGAAAATCTATGAATTTGTTTTTCAGTCGCAGATAAATTGCTAAAATCCCCAATCTTGTTCAGAAGATCCACTGGCCCAAAACCCATATGGGGGGTTCAAAGGTCACATGCATTGAAAAAACCGAATTCAGTTGGACGAATCACCTCAACTGCTGACACGTGACCATATGGGGTGTTAACAGTTGGGTCAAGCTAATGTGTGCTGATTATTTAAAAGGGGAATTTGTCAGTTAAGGTAAAGTTATATAATTTGTTTCTCTTCTTGTGCCTAAACAGTTTGAGCCAATTGCAGCCTAGCTTGGTCAGAAGACCCCACACTGACTCATGGGGTGTGTTCAGAGGAAGGACACCATTGACCCTATATGACCTTTTAACGCCATCATACAAGTGTTACAACAATTTGCGATCACAAAGAGAGGCAAGACACGTTGGTTAGAGAACCACATTGTCTTAAGTACCAACATTTTATTACCAAGTCAATTTGTTTATCCATAGTATTTTGCCATTGTAAGTTTAAATAAGGGTGTGTCACAACAAATATTGCTCTTTGAATTCCCCTCACTTGATAGGCTTCTGCATCAATGATGCATGTTGTTTTTCACGCAGTAAATACATCTATGCAAGTATAACAGTGCCATAGGATTCCCGGGAGGATTACCGTAATGTTTAAAAAAATCTGGATCCGGAATTTTATAAAAAAGTTGTGATTTTCTATATGAAGGACTTCGGGTTGAGCCTTAGTTACTTTACACAATTAGTATATGGACAAGCAGTACAATGCAAAAAAACACGAATTTATTTGAAAATTGAGTGCGCCCTCATCGGGAAAATCGCTTTGAGTCAGCCTTAAGGTTTTTTAACTGCTCCTGTACAACCAGACTTTTTGACATACGTTTCTCCTTCATTTAGATTAAAAAAACAATCTCGAGCAGCAGAACTGCAGAAAAAAGGACAGCCAAATGATGTGGTGATGCGAACCAAGCTATACTCTTGCGCCGTACACTCTTCTACAAAAGCTCCCACTCTAAAAAGGGTAAGTCCAAATAAAGAAGAAAAAATATACGAACTCTTTCTCTAATGTATTTTCTTCATTGTAAAGTCCACTTTGGGGATAGCCAGATGGATGAGCACAAAAAAGAGTGATGCTTCTTTGTGGAGTTTGAGATGAATCTGGCTGTATCGTTTCAGCAGGGAGAGGGCATTTTTGTGGCTGCCACCTATAATACTGGAGATTACCTACCTTCGTTGTATGCCGTATATAGACACATTATGTCTCATGAAAGCAATTTTTACAAAAGGGAATCTTACCAGAATGCTAATCCGATTTTTGATGGCACTTGTTTGTGGGTAGTGGTGGACACAAGTCTTATTAACCCATTGGCAAACTGTTGAAAAAGGGTATAAACTGTGTTTAATGACTCATTGGCATATTTGGTTTTGAATTGCTACAAAATACATCAAGTAACTTGCATGATCCCTCTGGCAAGATGGCATTATGGACATTAACCCTCAGATGACCTTTGACCTTGGTCCATGACCTTTTACATCATTTCAACATATGACGGAACCCATATTGCATGTTAACCCCCATGTTTCATCAGACTTTCAGCTTGTTGACGCAGCCATGAAAAACGAAAACCTAAACCCATGCAAAACCTCACCACCTCTAACGATACGGACATGCTCGCTAACACAAAATCTCTTCTGTTTTTCAACCGGTGGATAATAATAAAAAGGTAACTTTGTCCCAGAACACAATGTCTGATTTTGATGGCACTTGGATGTGGGTATTGGTGGATATAGTATTACCTCGCTCTGAATCTGTTATGCATCTTAATCACTCCATTTGCATACTTGTTCTGATTGGCTATAACAAAAAACAAAACGTCTGCCATTAGATGAATCAAGATTTTTGAATGTTTCACACCACATAATGGACCTACATAATGGAATACATGTACTATGACTGCTTTTTAAATAACTTTTATAATAATTACTAAATCACCCCACAATTTCTAATATTACAGGACCTTCACAATAGCACAGCTAGAAGAAACTCCACTCATTGTGTAAAACCTGTAAGAAGCCCTCAATGTCAAAAAAAATGAGTAACCTTCTCCAGCTGGAATACAGTTTTCCAGGGACAAGTTAAAAGACCAAGTACTTCATTTTGAGAAGACCTAGAATTTGTCCATGGCAACAGAAATCCAAAAAAAAGTTGACATCAAAGCTCAAGAAATGTTACCTTTTCAGAGTCTCGGCTGTCTCCTCTGAGATAAAAGAGTAATCCTGTAGAAATTGCTGTTGAACTTGGATCAAAGAAGACCATTGAAAAAGGTAAATATCCTGATTTGATCTGATATCATGCTACTCATGGTAATTTCAAAAAATTGTAAATTGGATTGGGGCTTAGTAGCTGTTTGTCATATTCTCTCCACAAATTACAGGTCACTACTGCTTTAAAAAATAATTTAAAATGAAAATATGAGTACCTTTTGCCATATCCCAGATTTCAATTTGTGATGTATAGTATATACATGTAGTTAGGCAATAGACAATTACAAATTGAATGGAGTATATTGAAAAGTCAAGGTACAGAACTCCATATCACATGACTCATTAGAATTTAAAAAAATACAACAATCAACCAATAGAAACTCTCATCGTTTTTGGCTTGCGAGTCCTTCACGCACCTGTTGTACTCGGACAATTTTTCAGGTTATTAGTACCATCACTGTGGCCAATTAGTGTCTTTAGCCCTGCTTCATATTAAGTTAGTACTGACATCCCCCCTCTTGCTTCAAACTATTTCAAAATGTTTGCTGGAAAATTCACAGCTACATGAAAGCCTTCATATTATGGACAATAAGATCACCCCCCCCCAATGTCAAAAAAACCTGCAGAATACTCAGCTGTTGAAGTTCAACCTTTTGCAAGAAACTGGATGTTATCCAAGACAACACATTGACACTTTTGAATTTCACTCAATTTGTGAGCACTTTTGATTTTTTTTAAACTCTGACCCTTTTTTCCCTTAAGCGCACTGGCACATTTTTCACAAACGTGAAATTTCTTCAATTGCTCTCAAATGAAGTCTAGGCATTGGAAAACATAGATATATTTTACACATAAAATAACATACCCCAAAACAAATAAACCATTGATATGAGGATAAAGACATCCAGGTAATTTGTAGGCAACTTTTTAAGTTTTCCATACTTTAATCAACAAATTGTGTATTACATGAATATTTTTTGACTCGTACTCACGATACACAACAACAAATGTTATAGACCGATCAACATTGTGCATATATACGTGGGAAACATCGGTTCTTGTGTTTAAACTCCATTTTCTTCGTCTGCCTGAATTTCGCGTCCGTCGGCGCCGCAAAATTACAAAATCGTTCCGTTTACCCATAGAAGCTGATTTGGTCTTATAATTTCGGGTGAGGGCTTTTGTATATAAAGCTTACCACCATGCAAAATATCGATTTTGAAAATCTTGAGGGCGCACTATTTTTCAAAATTGCCAGTGTCTCGTTAGGACCTTTAATTACTTTCATATGACTTTCAAAATATTAAAGTGTCAACACCTGGGGTGCAACAAGAGATTTAACATACAGTATTCTTAAAAAGTAAAAATTCTGATTCTGATTGTAAAGCTTTCTATATCAAAAAATATCCCCCTGTGAAAATATTAAGCTAATATTAATTTTTGGTACAAAATTGTCTAATTTTCTAATTTACTTCAGGAGCAAATACTAAATTCAGCCTATGTTTTCAATTGAAATAGGCAAATCACCTTTTGTTTTCACTTTAAAGCAGTTCTAGCGCAATACAAGGTAAGAAATCTATGGGGGGTCTTATCTATAGGAAATCATTACATATGACACACCATATATTGATGCCTCAAAATCTTTCGTTTCACCTTTACTATTTAGAAATGTCAGAAGGACATTCAGTCCAATCTCAGCTCCAATAAGAACATTTTTGAAAATTAGGGAACCTTTGGACTCCTTATTGACCCGTAATGAACCCTTAAACCACAAAACTCAATTCCTCTTAATATAAAATATTACAGAAACCTCACAGAACCAGAGCTTGATGAAACCAAATTACTGTTTTACACATGTCCATTGCCTCAAGGTGAAAGAAAATGAAGTCACCCTCAGCGGGAAAACACTACGAAGCGACAGTTCAAGATTGAGCACTTCATAGTACAATACCGAGAAGCCATTCCATGGCACCACGTAACCAACTGTGCTATCATTGAGCATCCCGAGCTCAAAGGAGGTTGTTACCTGTTTCAATTATCACTTGTCCCCATTGGGAAAAAAAAAATTTGATAAAAGAGTACCCAACTTCTCTAAAGAAAATGGTTGAGCTTCCACCTGCAGTGACTTTTCAAGAAAGAAATAATTTTGTGTGCACTATACGACTGTTAATTGGTCATCAGTTACGGAAATGAATGTCAATCTTCAAACTTTGATTGTGTAAAATCATTTTGAATAAAAATATTTTCTTGAAGTTGATAAACTATAACATGGGTACTAACCTAGTAACCTCAACATTTGACAGTTTTTTGCCAACCTTTAAGCAAAATTTTGTCCTCCTGCCTGTAGTTTTCTGTGTATTAATTTTGTTTCATGACTTTTTCGTGTTATTTTTTCATTGATTCAGAACACATCCCCAGTCAAAATCAACAGTTTTACTTTTAAAAACTGTTATCCGCACCTTCAAGTATTATTATGTAATTTAACCAACTTTCAAATATTAATTGAATCAACTTTGCATTGATTTTGTAGATCTATCTGGTCCTCAGTTAGCAAGCATATGTTTTGGTTTTTTATGACATTATTTTGAATCAACTTCATTTCATTTTGTACTCTCCCGCACGCATCCATGACTGCAGATGTCTAACAGGGTGAGTCAGAACAAAGTACAACCAAATGAAGGTTTTATGAAGAAACTGAACGGAATCTACCAAATTAATTTCCGCTGTATTAGGTGTCTGTTTAAACGCTTTACCAATACTTTTATTAAATTTTTTTTTTTTTAAATCGATCCAAAGCGTCAAAAGCTGCAGTTATTTTGTGAAGGTATTCCATTTTCTCCCCCTTCCCCGCAGAAATTGCACACTACTGTACCAATGATACTCATTAACTTTTACTACGCCGATGAGGGATTCAAAGTAAATTAAGAGGTATGATTTGTTGGTGCCGTATTCAAATGCTAAGCAAGCCTTGCAGGATATGTGTTGAAAGATAAATGTATAAGACTACCATGACAATAACAGCATATATTTCAAATGGAACATCTTAAATACCTTTATCTGTTATCCAGCCTTATATCCATGTATTTTGGAAGTTTTTATTATGTGGAACTCGTGCAAGTTGAACAAGAACGCTGCTAATGTGGCTGTCCAAGTCCCAAAAATGATTTCATTAAATATTACTTTGACTCTGGCTTCATTTTACAGTCTTACCCACCGATGTAACCAGACATTTTCATCATTGGGGAGGGGGGACCAGGCGATGTGAACCATTTAACTTTTGGGCACACCACTAAAACACCTTTTGTAAAGTGAACACGTACCTGTCATACTATCAATTTAGGACTTTTTCCCTTATCTCATTGGGGCTTAAAGATTTTAAGTGCGGATCACCCTCCCCCCCCCCACCCCCACCCCAGACGGGTTACGTCACTGGTGTTACCTGAATTTTTTCCAAATGTATAATTAATAAAGGATATGCTGGTCAAATCCCAAAGCTGATCGTAAACCCAAGAGTACTCTTTGGTTACTCTAAACTCTATACTAACCGTGTAACTGGTTCGGTCTTTCACATTGGGTACTTTCACTTCCGCAACTGTAAATTTTGAATGCATTATTAATTTTAATGCCGTCATTTTTATATTGAAGAGCTATATGAAAACAAACAGGGAATGTACTACATGAAAAAATATATACTAGAAGAGGGTTTCCGTAAAAAATAAATTGCTCAATTTGGTGTACTTTTTTTACTCAACCCTGTATAAATATCCAAGACCGTGGATTTTCTTGATGGTGTAACCAGAATTAAGGTGCCCAAAAGTATTGACTGAGCATACGCACTTCATTATCATATTCTTGGCACCACCGTATTTGGTTTGCATATTAATTCGATATTTGAAAGTCCTTATGCATATATGAGACACACAAGTATTTTACGTTCGCTGCATTTAGCGAGTGAAAACATAAAACAACAACCAATGCCACATGCTGTCATCTGCCTCAGATATCTCTAAGCCCTATCGAATTTTTTTCACGATGTTAAACAATCACCCCCATTTTTCATCGGAGGGTCGATATTTTTGAACTGTTGTATTGGAAAGTGTTGTAGTAAAAGACCCCTGCAGTGGCTAAGCGTAGCATGCCTATTTGTCAAGAAATTATGCATTTTTATAGCTTTGTTTAACTAATAAGTCGGGAATCCCCGATTTTTTAAGGTCTAACACATTGTAAATGCTATGATTTGTGACCGATTTCCCGGATGGCAGCGGTAATAGTAATTGGCAACAGCCAGTGAGCAACCTTCGGCTGGAGGTCGGCGCTTTATAAATGTCTCATATTATTATTAATTATTCAAGACTGCTTTAAAATCGTAAGTGTCTGTTTTTTCACAAAGAACAGTAAATTAAGGTATTGACTATGAACCTAACACTACTTTTTTAGAGACAAATCGGAAATGACTGTAGTGGCTTTAAGCAAAATTAACCGGTCATCTTGAAACTTTTTGTGCATTAGGAATGCCGGAATCTTTTTAGGAGGTTTGTTTTCTTACATCAATTGGTTTTTGGGCACATTATTGCAGAAAAACTGGCTGATCAACAAGAGAACATTATGATAACATAACTTGTGACGCAGAGATTTTTATATGCGTGTCCTTGCGCAACAACAGTGATGACACATGATGCTTTGTGCAACAACAACCACAGCGTGGGCTGGTGTGAGGGAAATCATCTATGGGCTGGGCATTCTGTATCAACACAATTGCTTCTTTCTTCCCTGTATCCTTCTATGTCCATGACCCACTTATTTCTTGGTTTGCATTCATACGACGTCTCCTTTTTTATTAACTTCTTGTTATATTTTCAAGCATACTCTCCCAGTCCCTTTGTCCATTCCTCAGCCCCTCCCCTGTCTCCTATTTTTCTCTTTACCAGGGTTTCATACTCCACACTCTCCTAGGAAGTCTTTTGTCATATCTGTATATGGTTGTTCCTTATCTCTTGTTTTTTCAGTTTTTTGCACTTTGCCTTGATGGAAGATCCTGCTAGGTCCAAATGTCAGCTCACCACTAGTATACAGGCTAATTTTTGTGGAAAAGCAGTGTGATAACAGCAAATTTACGTACTTATTTTTTGTTTTATTTTGTCTGCAAGTTTGTGTCAAGCCTCATGACACTCTCCCCTATTTTTAGTCCCCGCTCCAATTAAGGTGGGGACTATAGAATAGTACGGTGTCCGCCCGTGTTTCTGTCTGTCCATCCATCAAGCTCATATTAAAACCAATAGCACGAAAGCCATGTATGTGCCATGTTCATCTTTGCACCATTTGCTTATAAAGGTCTAGTTCGAGTGTAAAAATGAGTAAAAAATGGTCTTTTTTCCTGTGGGTCACTGGTCAATTGACTAGGAATATCATTCCCAACCAAAGAAACACATAAAGAGGATATTTTTTTCAAGATTGTTCACGATACATCCGTAATGTGAAAAGGGTAGAACACTAACATTTGGACACAGGGATGAGCAAAGTGTATTACTGTTCTTGAAGCCATACAGATGTATGCCCAACAGCCATACAATATGTATATACTTACGCATTCATGATAGGGCTGTTCTTCTTTCAAGCCATTTGAGATATTACATTCAAGAGCCATTTTCCATTATTACCATTTTATTTGAATTGTGTGTCACTAATTGAGCAGATGAAATTATTAAAAAATATGTTTATTGCTGTACATATGTAAAATATAAAAAAAAAAAAACATTCAGTATTTTTTTTTAATTGTAGATTTTGTAAAATTAACATGATTTGAGTGTGGGTGTATTAGTTATATGCATTTGTTTACTTATTTTCTCTCTCTCTCTCTCTCTCTCGTTTTTCTTTTAAATCCGACTCGATCAAAGGCTGATCAGAGAGGTGTTTCAAAATTATATTTTTTTTTCGTAGATTCCAAAGTTTGAGATGAATGGATTTTCCATTTGATGTGTAAACCAATGCGTGTTATAGTAGGATAGTAACATAGCTCTGTGTTATAACAAAAATTCTGGATATGGAATTTATTTAAAATGAGCTGCTATTCCAGGGTTGTATGTGGACAAGCATTAGATATGCAAAACACGATTGTAAGAAACTTGCTGGTGCCATCCTCAAA
Organism: Ophioderma brevispina; assembly: GCA_023653785.1. Classification (NCBI taxonomy): domain Eukaryota; kingdom Metazoa; phylum Echinodermata; class Ophiuroidea; order Amphilepidida; family Ophiodermatidae; genus Ophioderma; species Ophioderma brevispina. The sequence goes on along the minus strand of JAMKCH010002855.1, from coordinate 11,988 downwards.
AGAAATCTCTGAGTGGCTGTCATCATGAGTTGGTAACTAAAATTTCATATAAATCATTATGACTGATGTTCGCACACATTTCTGCAGCGATATCTGAAAACACCGAACAATGAAAAAAAATTTGAATTGTTATTGGAACAGGATGATTGTAAGTTTATAAGGCTCGTTAAAGCGGTTAAGATAAACTAAAAAGCAAAGTTACTTTTATAGAAGCCAGATCATACCGTAAGTTTGGGACCATTGTGCATTTGCTAATGAACTGGCGGGGGAGGATTGGTCTCTTTTTTTGAAATCTAATCTCTGAATCTGCTTGGGATTTGTTTATGAAAAATTTGTTCCCCCATGGTGATAAAATGATCTGTAAAAAAGACAAGGTTACAGATATAGGCCAATAGATTAGCTCTATAGCAAATAGGCTGGACATTTTTGGTAAACAGCTGATTTTTCAGTCTAGGTGCGGAACATGTGTACACACTGAAAAAAAGTCACCCCGGCAAAAGCATGGTGGCATTTTCCAAATTCAAGATGGCGTCCAAAATGGCCGTTTTAGAAATATTTTATATATTTTTGAACCCTACATGCTTAAAACAGAACAAACATTATCCAACATATGTTTTGTGTATGGCGAATCATTTAAACATAACCAAGAGTTTCAACATTGACAAGTATTCAAAATTCAAAATGGCGTCCAAAATGCGCCATTTTTAGAATATTTATATATTTTTGGAACTACAGGTTTTAAAAACAGAACAACATATCCAAACAATAGGTTTTGTGTATGCGATCTATTTAAACACTAACCAAGGAGTTTCAACATTGACAAGTATTCAAAAAAAAACAATTTTTTCAAAACTGGCGCCCAAAAATGCGCCATTTTTAATTTGCAGAAATGTTGACGTCACAGTGTTCAGAAAGAAAAACTGTTTTCTTAAGCGACAAAATATCGTACTTAAGTAATGGGGGAATCCAATAAACCACTTACTAATTATATTTTATAGCTGTGAAAACATAATGATAGTCAGATTATACAAGTAACTAAGTCTACAAATAGACTAATCTTCATTTAATTCAGAGTTTCCTCTTTCTTTCACAACTTAGGACATATATTTGCAAATAGGAGAAAATCTGGCCGTTACCAGCTTGCACCCATTAGGGACTTATACCCAATCAAAGTCCCAAACCATCATATAGGGTTCATAAAATAATATAAAGCATCAACAAAAAAAAAATGGCTTGTACTGAAGTGAATAGATATAGTTATTACTTCAACATTAGAGGTGGTGTGGATCAAATCGTATTTGGTTCTCATCACCCATGACAACAGTGTACGCGGCGTCTCCGAAAAAAACAATGATTTATTTTTTGTTTCCAAATTTTTGGGCGAGTAATTAATTATGTCTGTGGAAATAATTTTAATATGAAAACAAAGGACAATTTTTGATAGGGGGTGAGTCCCCTTTTAAGGGACTTATTACCCAGCAAAAAATTCTCTGTCAAGATATCAAAAAGAGGGAGCATTGTGGGGGTTAGGTCCACCATTTACCAAAAAGAGGCCCGCACCCCCCAAAAAATCCTGCGTATGCCAGTTCATAATCACCATGATGGTCTGATAAGCTCTGGAGGTCGAGGTCGGCATCGGGCTGCGCAACGGGTATTTCTTCCTGACTGTCGGGCTTGTAGCGGGTTCGTGATGATGCTCTCCGCGGATCTTTCGTCTGGAGACATCGGGGGGGCAGTTGCAGTGAAGGCCGCCGACGCCGGCTTCAAGGCGTTTGCCCTAGAGGGTTTGACATTAGCGTCTAGATGTGCCAAATGGGAGCTTGTTCGCAGTGATCCTGCGCAGAAGATACCGCACTTGGAATGGCTCGGTTCCTTTGGGTCTTGGAGGCGGTGCTGCAAAGGGACCTGCTCACTGTGGCATTCTTTCCACCGATGGCACTTGGACTCGGCAGGCCCAGGGCCGTCAGCTTTGTTTTTCACCTGGAAGTCGAGTTGTTTTTTTGAAAAAAAACGAGGCACTAAAATCACTCTAGATGGAGATGGGCTGTCGCATGGCCGGCACCGGGGGCTGCCGTCATGGACCTCAGCCTTACTTTCAATCAACACACCAAGGCGGACGGATTGCCAGAAACAGCGGGTGGGATGACGGTTCGGCGCCTTGCATACATCGTCAGACTCAGTTGTTGCTTTGGCATGCTCGGCTGCTGAATGTGCTTCACCTGTTGGGGTCACAGTGTGTTCACTCGCACGGGATTGATGGTCGTTAGTTTGAATGAGTAGTGAGACTTGTAGTGGTTGCCGTTTTTGTGACGCTCTATAGAATCCTTCCAGTTCTGTCTGCATAGCTCCTGCAAACCTTAGAGGCATATAAAGAGATCAGCTTACAAGGAGTGTGATGGAAACTGGTGCCTTTGTCCAACACCAAACACTCGGGGATCAGAGAGTTCACGGAATTGCTTCGCTGCCCAGTCAAATGATGCTGCAGTCGCGGTTTGTGTCACTGTCAACAGCCTGATCGATGATGAAGATGATATACAGGAGGTTTCATCCTGCTTGGATCTAAAGCAGTTGTGGACAGGCCATATTTGTAAGCCAGGGGGCTGTACCTTGGTGGGAGGGCAGGGGACTCGCAGACTCGGATGGCCCTTGGCTGTACCAACGCCGCTTCCTTGCATGATCGGCATGGAGACTTTCACCGAGGATACGATTGTGGGAGCACGGACTGGCCACATCTAGGTGACGTGAGCGTCTATAGGTCCCCGGGAGAGTCCCGGCGGATTGATCATCATGGACGGTGAGCGGATCTTTCACTCTGATTTTGGAATTTCGCAACGAACGTGCACACTGCGCTTTCATTGGCCATAATTATGTTATTAGTCCACACCAGGATCCTACGATATTGTAACAATCTGTGGGTTGTGTCCCTGGTGTTTGTAATAGATAATTCATGAGTTAGACTAGAGTTAAGACTCTTTTACGGATAAAGTGTAAATCTGTATCCTTGTAATCCTCTTATAGAAGATTAATGCTAGGCCTAATTTTCATGATTGTCTTACATGGAGAATGAACCAATATGTGGTACTATTACAACTCCCACCTTTATATGGGCATCTAATTGTGATGTGATTTACGTTACGAAATGCATTATTATTATTAGTGCTGTTTTAACAGTAAGTCAACATATTCAACCAATTTCGTTTTTTTTTTGTATTAAAAGATACTCATGACAAACAACTTCCCCGGTATAGGACGGCTTCTTTTAACATGGAAGTGGACGTGTCAGCAAAGTTCTACAACTTCTACTCATTTTTGAGTGTCAACTTGAACAACCAAATGATCATTATGTATTATAATCTCCTCTATAATAATGGGAATTGCTGGTAATATTGCATAGCTGGAGTAATTTGGACGAAACAATCTTTTTAGTTAGTTTAGTTCTGGGTAGTTCAAAATACCAACCCAATGTATGATCCCTGTGGCCTAATTTATCTAAATTGACCATTTTTCATATTCCTCCACATACGGATTCAAAACGCAGCAAATTTGGGGCGCCCATTTTGGATTTTGATATTGCAAGGTTAAATCTCTGTATCGTGTTTTATATGTTGTAATCCTTATACTCAAAAATATGTTGGGATACCTTTTGTTTCTGAGCGGGATGGTTTGGAATTATGAAACAAAATAACAAATTTTTTATATTTTTTGAAATTCATAAATTTTTGAAGAATGCCAACAGGGGATTCGGGGCCTTTTTATCAGTGATTCTACACATATTGCAGGACCTATCCTGAAAAATCAGCTTGTTACCAAAATGTCCAGGTTAAAAACTATATATGGCCTAATAAGCAACCCACGGGGATCAATGATGAGTATCTCAAACTGCCCGCAATGAGTGTCAAACGATCTCGCTCAAAAGCTGAGAAGAAAAGTGCCCCGAAGCTGATTGGGCTGAAGCAAGCGCTTCAGAAAATAGGCTCAATTACTTGGTGACTAAGCGTTAAGGCGCAGGATATGAATGAGCAGAATTAGAGCCTCTAAAAATGATCCACGTGAGTTGTGGAAGAATCTTAAGACACTCTTATCCTGGTAAAACTCAAAATACTATTTCTTCCCTGGAAACGAGGTCAGTTATGTAACAAATGATATGAATAGCCATGCTATTAACAACTTTTTGCAACTGTTGGCCATTATTTGGTAGTAAATTCAAAGGGTATGAATAATGGAACATGCAAATGAATAACCACTGATGTATAAATCATAACAACCGTACTGATTTCAATTTTCTACTGTTACAGCGTGTCAGGTAGTACACAGTTGAGAAAATTAGCTATTCACTAAAGGCAAAGTGGCTTGATAATATTAGTTCTCGGTTATTTAAAGGGGGGGCTGTCAGCCTCTTTCAACTCCGCTGACTCACATATTTAATCTTAGTTTAACAACCGGTATAGTGTCCGTCAATTTGGAAAACAAGAAGGGTACACCATTGCAAAGATGTCCTCATACATTCAGTGGGAAGTATGTACCGCTCTCGGTTATACCGTTGTCTGTGAAATGAAAATACTGAACGGAAGTGTTCACAATCAATTCACGCGGTATCGTTTGTTAATTAATATTGTTTTCAAGTGAAACATACAGCTTCAGACCCAAACACTCAACTCAGGACCAACCCGTTTGAGGTATCCGACTCCATTTGAAAATATGGATGTGGTCATCTTGTCGGTTGCAGTGTTCTGGACTGTCAAGGAAGCATTTGACACGGTTTGTCATCCCATTCAGTTTATAAGTTGAAAGTTTGGAGTTTAAGTGTGGGTTTTGGAGTTGCCTGGTTCAACTACTTATCTATCAAACAGGAAGCAAATACTAGAGTAGTACCTCCACTTCAGTATGGCAAGTGTAAATTTTGGTTACCATCAGGGTTCCATTCTGGGCCCTCTTTTATCACCTTGTAATAAATAGTCTACCCTCAATAGTGTCTCATGCACAAGTTATTTGTAATGCAGATGACACCAACCGTGTTTTGCGCCGGTAGAAAATCAGTTACGAAATTGGTGCAAAACTCCGCGGGCATGTGGCGCGGAAAGAGAGCCTGCTCACTGACTATCCAAAACAAAAAAAAAGCCATGCTCTTGGTTCACATTATTAAACTAAATAAAGCGTGCCCCTCTGAATGTTTTTTATCAGGGATACACCGATGAAGCAGTGCCTTCTTTTAAATACCTGGTTTATATTTTGATCAAACACTATCATGGAACATCATGTTGACCACATTACTAAATTATTGACAAAAAAAAAATATATTGGTTGTTTTACAGAATAGGGGAAATTACTTGTCCAGGAAGCCTTACAATTTTCATAATGTCTCTCTCCTTCCAAGAAATGACTATTGATATTGTTTTGGGAAACTGCAGTTAAAAACTTGGGTGGACAGAATTGAGCGCCTGCAATAAGATCAGCCTAGGGCCATACTAAGTACTATTCGACCAGGTCGGAGTATCTTCGTACAAAAAGGGTTGGATTACTTTTGGAAAAAATGTGTAGAATTTACACATCTGAATTGAGCGTTTTAACTGTATGTCAGGGCCGGCCCTGTGTATGTGCAATCATTTTACTCGGGTTGGGGACTCACACAAGATAAATACTCTTTCTAGTTCATTTGGAAATCGGAACCAATTAGGCCTTCCTGAACACAAGGGAGGACACACCTTCAAATATAGCGAGCCCATGCGTGTGGAATAACTCCTGTTTCAATATATCCCCTTGAAATTCACCATTGGTGCATTAAAACTAAATATCATTCGTATATGTAATTGTCATAAAAGCTCCATATACGCTATGAGGCAGGTGTTTGAAGAAATAAAATTGGAATTTTGTTGATTGTTGCAGCTCAAACATGTTTCTTTTCTAGTGTAATTATTTATGTATAGATTTGTATTTTAATTATTGTAAATTACTAATTTATATGACATTTCTTATTGTCGGATATCATATTTACAAATGGTTCGTGAAATTAATCAGTTAATATTAATTACATTTCGTCCCTTACACTTTTGGACGGACCCCCAAAAATGAAAAGGTCCGCTTTATGTGTTGACGGTCCGCTTTGCCATTTGATGGTGGGGTTTGTGATGTTAACGTTTGCCGCTTGCCTAAATTTTGTTGTTGTAAGGTTGTAGTTGCATGCGTATACGATGAATAGCAGTGGGGTAATTGCATGTTTGCAAGCTGCAATGATGTCAGATCCTTCACCCCTCCCCCCCCCCCTCAGATTTGGAGACGACGGTGAAAAATTTGGGTCACCGGCTGAGGCAGGATAGGAGCCAAAAGAAAAAATGGTTTGTGGTACGCAAAAGGTCCACTTTGGGCAAATCCGACCCCCCCCCACATTAAATTCCTAGCTACTGGGCAGACTGGGAGAACAGAGGGCTACTAAAATTCCATCTGAATATGGACCCAGTATATAGAACGAAAGAACGAACAAACAAGGGTTACTCTATAGAACTTAGGTAGTTTGCACCAGTATATAAAAGTAATACATGCATCATGACTTCAAATGCAGCCAAATACATGTAAAATTCTAAACTCTGCACACAAGAGGTAAAACATAAACAGAGCTGTGCTTTAAAGTTGAGAGCTGTTTGTTATCAAGGTTAGTTGTCTATTAAAATGGTTAGTTTTCAGGCGAAAAAAAAGAAGTTCCAAATGATGTGATTTTGTGCTGCATGTGGTACTAAAAGTCAAGTGATGTGATTATTAATGATTTCTATTAAGAATGATACCAGCTAATTTTTGTGGGTTTTTTTTTGGTATTGTCTTAACCTCAAAATTAAATGTCCACTGTACTGATCATTAATAGCTCATTCACAGGCCTCGATTTTACTATAAGAAGTATTTAAAGGGGATGGCCCGATTTAATATATATAAAGGTTTGATATTGATTGGTTGCATTTGGAATCCAATTTATACCATCTCTAAAGTTGCCATGCCCAAAATGGGGTACGTTTTCGTTCATAGCCATCCAAAACAAAAACATCTTTTTAGCCTAAGATTTCTCAGGAAAAATGACACAAAAAAATTGTTAGCTTTCTTGGACCAATATTGTGGCCCTTCCAGCAAAATCTGGGGTCCCTGGGGTGAGTGGCAAATGGACCTTTAATTAAATGTACATGAAAAACAACAAAGCATGATGACATTCTTAGGTGAACAGGTGTTTTAAAAGCCTTCCTCAGCCGAACATTTCGGTGCCTGCTTTTGATAATCAATACCAACACACATTCATATGAAATAGGATTTGGCTCCCCGCTGAGATGCGTCTTCTGTAGTGCTAACAGCAGGTATTAGTTAAATATTGCTCCCGAACAGGAAAAAAAATGTGAAGAATTAAGCTAAAGTGTTACAAATTAATGTATAATGTATAGTGGTTTAGGTGAATCCCTTACTGAGATGGAATTCTTTCTGGTCTATTCAGTTTTTTAAAGCGGTGGGCACTGCACATTTTCACAAAATATGAAATTTCTTCAATGCTCTCAAATGATAGTAAGGCCATTGGCAGAACAGAGCTATATTTTATACATAAACAATATACCCCAAAACAGATAGGGACATTGAGATGAGGATAAAGACATCTATGTAATTGTAGGACAATAGTTTTCCATAACTTAATCAACACATGTGTATATTACAGCATATTTTTTTGGACATCGAACTGACTGATATTAAAAATGGCCAAAAGGGGATAGACCGGTCAAACAGTGTGCATATCGTGGGAAAACATGCATACGGCGTGCGTGTTCTTGTGTTAAACGCCATTTGGTCATCTGCTGAATTAACGTCGCGGCGACGTTAGATTACAGAATGTGGTTACCCCAAGGAAAGATGATTGGGTCTTAATCATTTCGGTTGAGGGCTTTTGGTATATAAAAGATTACACCATTCAAAATGATCGATTTTGAAAAATCGAGGGCGCACTATTTTCAAATGTGCCAGGTTTCTTAATTAGTGTGTGGGGTAGTATAGTGTGTGATGAGGGCTGAGGTGGGGGAGGGAAATGTTGTGCGACAATGCCCGTCATCTACAGGTGTTACTTTTTTGTAGCAAAAACGTACATTAAGCAACCTATTTCTTAAGGCGTAACATAAAACTGTTGGAAACAGTACATGCACCAGATAAAAATGTAGATTAGCCATTTTATGTTTTGATCTAAAACAGAGCGGTAAAAATGAGAGTATAAAGAACTATACAAAAGAACCTCCGATTTGGAAGCAAGGCGCAAGGCATGTTCAAGATCTTTGGTCAAAATCGGTAAACAATTTTTTTAAAAATGTCTTCACAAATGATCTGAATTTTGTTTCAAATTGTCCTGTATCATTCTGCTTTAATACAATGCTCCAGATCGATAGTTTTGTTTATTAACTAATATTATACAGTAATGTACTTTGCAAACTTTTTGATTTACCATTTGGTGTGCATGATTGATGGCCTTATGGGGAAAATTCTTTGATTTTTATTATCCCCTGGCTGAAAAGCAGTAGAGGATATTGCGATACGTTGCATTTTAGTCCTATGTATGTGTGTTCCAGTTGGTTAGGTTTTCATTTGTATGTCTCCTTCAAAAAGTTTTAAGTTTGTGATTTAACCATACTGGGGTTAAGTGTTAAGGTGCAGTAGGGTTTCCTTCATGTGTGGGTGTGATGTCCACAGGTCAGGACCAAGGTCAAAGGTCATCTGAGTTATGTTCCAGACTGGCCCATCTGCCAGTGGTGGATGCGGCAAGTTTACTTGAGTATTTTTTTGCGTTACATAGCAAACATGGTGTGCGATCATAGACCCTGCATTACAGACTTACTAGAGTAAAGAGATTCTTTACGCTTCATTCTACTTGAATGTGGTATGCTAAATTCACAGGCCAAAGATGCATGTGTTGGTGGGACCCAAAATTTAAATATTGTTTTGCCCTGAATAAAATATCTAAATATTTTAATGATTTGCAGGCGAACAGATTTCAATACAATATAAAATTATGAAAAATCAGCTTAATTGGATTTAAAAAAATACCTTGTTATCATACCTGGGCAGCTGGGCACTTACGTCTGAGCCCATTCGTGAAAATACAGGAATCTAATAACCATTAGTCATAGCCCCCTTTTATAGTTACGTGCCTGTAATGAATCACACAACCAATATTTTGATCCTGATTAAAAAGCTTTTCGTGGGGCAGTTAAGTATGCAGTATGAATTCTTGTTACCCCTAAATGGGCAATACTTGTACATTTAATAGTTACTAGCTAACTCCCTGCTGCTTCAGCAATAACAAGTATCACAGTTACACAGCAAGTACAAATATGAAGTTCAAATTTTCCAATTGGTGGCAAAAATTAACATACTTGGATCTTTTTTGAGAATTCATCATGAAAAGTAGAAACTGGAATTTATATATTATGGTGGATTATAATGAAAACTAGAGGCAAATGGCGCTCCTCAAAGAGACATAGACAGGTAAACTCCAAGGTTCATAAATAATTACTTTCTACCACATAATTTTCATTCACTAGTTATTTTTAGGTGCTATATACTATAAAAATACGCTTTTGGGCCCACCCTGCTTTTGACTTAAAAACAAACATGGCGGCCAAAATACAATCTTAATAAAAAATGGCTAAAACCGTTATTTTTTTCCATTGAGAAATCACACAAAAAAATCTTTAATTTCCATTTTATTTTACAAAACACTTGCTCTTTGCAGTTGGAAAGTGAAATCAAATTATCGAAACGAATTTCAAACTGGCACCAAAAAGCCAATGTATTATTTAACTGTATGTGGGAATTATTGGTTCGCTAAATGGTGTTATAACCCCATATGCCTGACCATATGGGTTTGGAATGTGCACCTGTTCGTAATTAGGCACATCCTACTTGTTCTTGTTTGTTGGCCACCAAATGACCATTAATCCAAATCAGTTTAAAAGCCATGAATGGACTATGGCAAAGCCAATGCATAAGGTCATGATAGGGGCCACTTATTTGCAGGAGAAAAAAAATCGATTAGTTCGATTATCTTGAGTTAGCCTTTAACCAACAACCCTCCTCATAGATTTCCATACAAACCTGATGGGGTGACAGTTTAGCTGCGATATCTGGCCCTGGAGTATAGTACTGGTTACAAGGTAGTTGCCGGCTTCAAAGAAGACTGGTCTACATATGTACAGGCCAACAGAATAGATGGCTGAATTTCAAAAGGTCGTGTTTTGATGTGTTACAAAACAATTATTATCAGACTAATTAACTTTCCCTATTTCTCCATCTGTATAACCTTTCTCAAACTTTTTAGAAACTCTACAAACTTGGAAGATTCATGTTAAATACCTGCTTTAGTAAACGTAAAAAACAATAGTATTTTGATGCAGAAATGCTCAGATCCTAAGTTTCTTATTAAAACATTTTTAACTGCCACCTTCATTTAGGTATGGCTACCAGCTGAGCCTTCACCCAACCATAACAAATGGTAAGATTACTTTGTTTTTCACCCACATAGAACTGGGTATTATAAGGTAATAACGTAAGGCAGTATCAGTGATGTGCTTAATCACCACAAATCGGAAAAAAAATCATCAAAAAATCAGATTTTTGCATGCCTTTAACAAGAACAGGTCCCCTAACCTACCTTGCAAATGATAAGGCCAGAAAGCAAACCACGAAGGACAATATTTAGTCATTACTGTCGTAACAGACACTGACAACCGTAACTTGAATGGAGGAGTCATATCGTTGAAACACTGCCGAGTTTTTCTTCCTTTTCTGAAATTATCAGATTGAATAAGGTAATTATGAGAATTCTACAGACTATCCTCACTTTTAAGCTATTATGTAAATTTCAAATATTTGACTCCTTCGGATGAATCACTGATAGTGTCTTTAATTGCTTATACCAATTCACTTTATTCACAAAAATTAAACAGTGGGGGGTACGACACGACCTGCTCGATTTGAGGCTTGGGATTCCAAAAAACAGTAATTTAGGGAACTGCTAGGTGCATTTACTATGGCAGTCTCTGTCTCAGTACATACACAGGAGGCAAAATGCTGAAAAATAATTTGATTTTTATGAAACTGATGTCAAAATGATTCCTTTGCCACAAGTGGACAATGGGCCGATAGGTACACGTGTGATCATAGTAGCTGTGGCTTTATTCCGTTAATGTATTTATTTAGAATCGAATTACACAAAATATTTCTGCCAGCTCCAATTGCCATAGGGTTTGTCTGGCAGGTGCTGGTCTTGTATTCCAAGGGCCTGGGAATTTTATTCCCAATTATGGCACATTTAATTTATTATATTTTAGAGATTGACTTGACATGGTTACCCTGTCGACCCTAACCACTTGTCTTGTTACTATAGAACCAATCACATGAGAATAGTAATATAGACTATCAAGAACTGCCTCGATGTCTTGGTAACAACAAATAAAATGAGCTGGTTACATTCGAGTACCCTTGGTGTACCTACACATTGAAACTAACTTTTCATGTGTTTCGACGATAGGGGCCAAAACTATTCTTAATATGATTTGGTTTGATATTTTTAAAATTTTGAATTTATCAAAAAGGAGATGAATTTTCAATGTTTTAGACTCATATGGATTTTACCATGGGGGGTCATTCAAAATATGATATGGGTGTAAGGCTCGCGGCTTCCAAACCCAGGGGGATCGGTGACAGAGGACTGGGGAAAATAGGGGTATTTGGGTGAGAGACAGCTAAGTTGCCCAAACATAGGTGTTGTCAAGGTGCACAAATTGCAAAACTTTTAAAAAACGGGGTCTTTGGGTGAGATTTGCAAAATTTTCTAAAAAATAGAGGTCTGTGGGTGAACATTTTCAATTTTTCCCCGAAAATAGCAGTCTTTGGGTGACAGTGGTTAAAATTTCCAAACGATGGGTCTTGGGTGAAATGGAATAATAAAAATATAGTGTCTTAGGTGACAACGATGATGAA